>JABUQX010068125.1:10000-16326 GCA_015478945.1 Trachelipus rathkii | reverse complement strand
ACCACACACGAAGATAGACCAAACGAATAAGACAGACACATCGTATAGACAATGAAAGACAAACGAAAGACAGACCACTGTATTTAGACGAAAGAACAACGAAAAGACGACACACACTCGTATAGACAGTAAGACCAAACGAAAAGAAGAACACAGCTCTTAGACGAAAGTACTAAACGAAAGACAGACACCCAATTGTATAGCGACAAGACAAACCGAAAAGACAGACACACCTATATCAAAGACAGAAACGAAAAGACAGACACACCATCGTATAGACAGAAAGACAAACGAAAAGACAGACCACCACTGGTATAGACAAGAAAGACAAAAAAGACAGACACACACTCGTATAGACAGAAAAGACAACGAAAAGAAAGACATACATTACGTATAGACTAGAAGGAACAAACGAAAAGACATAAGACAGCACCACTCGTATATGACCGAAAGACCAAAACGAAAGCAGAAACACACTCGTATAGAAGACAAGACAAAACGAAAAGACAGACACGCTCGTATAGACAGAAGACAAACGAAAGAAGACACACACTGCGTATTGACAGAAGACAACGAAAATACAGACACACCATCGTATAGACAGAGGACAAATCGAAGAAGACAGAATGCACAACTATCGTCGTATAAGACCTGAAAGACCCAAACGAAAAGGCAGACACCAACTCTATAGACAGAAAGACAACGAAAAGACTAGATCATATCATTCCACTCGTAATGAGACAGAAGAAAAGAAAAGAAGAATTTACACACTAGTACCACTCGTCATAGACGAAAGACCAACGAAAGACAGACATCACCACTCGTATGACAGAGACAAACGAAAAGTACAGACACACCATCTTATAGACAGAAAGACAACCGAAATCGACAAACCACCCGTATAGACAGAAAGACCAACGAGAAAGACAGACACACCACTTCGTATAGACATGAAGACAAACGAAAGACGAGCCAACCCGCATAGACAGAAGAAAACGAAAGAACAGACACTGACACTCGTGTAGACAGAAAGACCAACGAAAAGACAGACACCCTTCGTATAGACAGAAAGACTAAAACGAAAAGATAGACATCCACTCGTATAGACCGTAAGACTAAAACGAAGCACAGACACAACCATCGTATAGCAGAAGACAAAGAAAAGACAGACACACCACTAGCATAGAGACAGAAAGACCAAACGAAAGACAGAACACACCATCGTTAGACAGAAGACCAATGAAGGACAGAAACCACTGCGTATAGACAGGAAAGACGCAAACGAAAAGACAGAACCACCACTCGTATAAGCACAGAAAAGACCAACGAAAGACAGAATACACAAGCGCTCGTATTGACAGAAAGATAAACGAAAGACAGACACATCACTCGTGTAGCAGAAAGCAAACGAAATTACCGTATTATCTCCCTTTCACAGAAAGACCAAACAAAAAGACAGAGACACCATTCGTATAGACAGGAGAGACCATACGAAAAGAAGACACACCTCGTATAGCAAGAAAGACCAACTTAAAGCAGACACCACTCGTATAGACAGAAAGACAAACGAAAGAAAGTACACGATAACTACGTATAGACAGAAGACAAAGCAAGAACAGACATCACTGTATAAGAAGAAAGACCAAAGAAAAGACAAGACACACCATCGTATAGACAGAAAGACAAACGCAGGCTAAGACAACATCGTTAGACAAGAAAGAAAAGACGACAGCACCACTTCGTTCATAAGACAGAAAGACAAACGAAAAGACAGACCACACAACTCGTATAGACAGAAGACAAACGAAACGACACACCCCACTCGTATAAACAGAAAGACCAAAAGAAAAGACAGACACACATCGTATAGAGACCACCATCAGTATAAGAACAGAAAGACCAAGAAAGAAGACACCATCGTATCGACAGAAGACCAACGTAAAGACAGACACCCAATCGTTATAGACGAACGCACCACAAACGAAAAGACAGACCACATCCATCGTATAGACGAAAGACAACGAAAAGACAGACACAATGCCATCGTATAAGACGAAAGGCCAAACGATAAGACAGACACACCACTCGTTCAGACAGAAAGACCAAACGAAAAGTTTAAACTTGTAGGTTGTGTTACAGAAAAGACAACGAAAGACAAAAACTTGTAGCATATTTGACGCAAACGAAAAGACAGACAGCACCACTACGTATAGACAGAAAGACCACACGAATAAGACAGACACACAGTCGTATTGACAGAAAGTTGTTATTCGGGGCAAATCCTCGTATAAGAACGGACAATCACTGGCACTGTATATTTACACGGAAAGAGAGCCACGAAATAGATTCAGGCATTTTGCCATCTTTCTATTGTATCTTGTATACATGGTTGGTTGTTGTTTTTTCGTTTTGTAGTTTTTGTCTATTATATCCGTATAGTACAGAAAGACCTAAGAAAGACAGACACACACTCCGTAATAAGGAGCAGAAAGACAGGGTATTAAAGTACAGACACCCAGTCGTATATGTGTCGAGATCTTGATCATACCAAAGGGAAGACTACTTTTGGGCATAAATCTGTATAGGATAGAGTACCTAGGCGAATAGAAAGACACATTAGGTCACTTCGCTTTAGGTCAGTAAATAGAACTCGAAGACTAAAAAGTATGTCTGTCAGTACTGCTAGTTTCGTCTCTCTCAATCGTCCTCTCTGAGTCGGATAGTATATGTCTTTAGTACAGGTTGGATGCTATAACATGTCTAAATAACAGAGCAGCAACATGGCTCGATGTCTGTTCTTATACAGTTCAGTAGGTCTTATCAGACTAGTCTAAACGAGTGGTGTTGTTCTGTTCTCTCGTATCGATTGAGGAATACTTTCAGTTCGTATAATATGAACGATGGGCATGGATGATAGACTTTCGTTTAGCGCATCATTCTTACTTCGTCCTATATAGGCAGTATGCTGTAAGCTGTAGACAACTGAATCGACGATGTATGTTTTTCCACTGTTCGTCATAATAAGACAGACAGGAATCGCGTGTGTCGTCTAAATACAATAGACATACATCAGTTGGTATTTCGTCTTTAACAAGTCGCGACTCGGTTATAGTCAGAAATGACTGTGAATCATATGAAGACTAGAAGCGCCCTACTTTCTGTCAGTACAGAGTGGTGATTACTGTCTTTTCTTTGGCCTTTTTCTCTCGAGTGGGTGTTGCGTTCTGTATTATGATCAGATATAGATTTAAGCCTCTTAACTGTACACATGACAGATCTACATACTTTAATTTTTTGTGGTTGTGTAAGATAAAATTGTAAAAGCAGTATCAGCAGCTACTGTATGACAAGATATACATTCGAAAAGACAGACACTCTCAACGTCTAGATCTAGAAAGACAGATATAGGATAAAGAGACTAGACTCAGGATCTGCTTATTCGTTTCGGTCGTATAGACAGATTACGTATATACCGTAGATGTATACAGACGAATAGATGCGTTGTTCGCTTCTGCATTTTCGAAGATCTATTAGGATATTAATGATTATACGAGTGGTGTGTTGTCTTTTCGAGGATATCTCTTCTGGTGTGTTTACTGTTAGAAATGAAGCGACAAGAAGTGGGTGTGTTGATCTTAAATATGAAGTTCGCATCTCTTCACTTGTGTTATGAACATGAAAGCACCGATCTGAGAGGATTCAGTAGCTCTGGTCATATACCACTGCGTATGGCAGAATAGATCAAAGAAAAATGTTCAGTAGCACTACTCACACTATTTAGATCATGAAGACAAAGTACGAAAGGAGCTGGATACATATGTCTGTCTTTTCAGTTTTGGATCATTACTCGTTTCTGTCATAATGACAGAGCCACCGAAAGCGACAGAACTAGGTCCGGATCGCATTCTCTTGTTATATCTCAGTAAAGATCGCACTACTGAATAGAGGAATCATGTTACATGCATCATACTATGTATAGACAAGGAAGGTAGCCAGTGGGACTGCATGATCAATTTTCAGTTGTAGGCGTCTTTCTGTTATACGGAGTGGTGTGTCTGTTTTTCGTTTGGTCTTTCTGTTCGTAGACGAGTGGTGTGGTCTGTCTTTAGTTTGGTCTTTTCTGCTCTTGCGGTGAATGTGTCCTGGTCCTTTTCGTTGGTCTTATGCTCGTTCTATCTACGTAGTGGTGGTGACTACGTGATCTGTACATCGAGAAATTGAGCATGCTTATCTGTACTCGTATACGACAGAAAGACCAAAGTCGCGGTAATGTATACAGGATTCTCTTACTTGTTTCAGATGGACAGAACAGGACCATATGATGATAAAGTTCTGATTGTACATGAATCGAGTACGTGTGTCTGGTCTTTTTGTTTGGTTCATTTCACTGTGATCATGATGAAGAGTGAGATGTAAGAACGAAAGATCGTGACAACTTTTAGTTTGGTTACTGTCTTAGAGAGTGGGTTGTGTCTGTCTTTTACGTTTGGTTTATCTGCTCATAGTCAGTGGATTAGTGTATCGCTACTGTATCGTTTAGGCTAATTACGTATAAGACTGTACTATAGAAGCAGATTGGTGTGTCTGTCTTTTCGTTTGGCCATCTTTCGTTAGACATGACATAGTCTACTAAGAAAAGACGCGAGTAGCTCAGCAGTGTCAGTCTTTTTCGTTTGGTCTTTCTGTCCTAGAGTGGTGTGTCTGTTTTCGTTTCGGCATCTTTATCCTGTTATACACGCAGTGGTGTGCGTCGTCTAATAGTATTTTGTTCAGTATTGGAGGCAATCTTACGTAATCTAGTACCATTATCGAAGTCAGGCGATGGTACTGTCTTTTTGTTTGGTCTTTCTGTCTATACGAGTGGTGTGGTCTGTCTTTTTTTCGTGCTTCGAACTCGTATATGAAGAAAGACAAACTCATAAATCTGTCAGATCAGACACATACGAGTGGTTCTTGATCTTGGTATCTTGTTTAGAGAAGATCATGAGACTGAACTTAACATGCTGCACATACTTATTCGAGTGTGTGTTGTCTTCTGCTACTGCGTCTTTTCTGTCTATACGAGCTGGGTGTGGTCTGGTTTTTGTCGTTTGGTTTGATCTGTCTACATACGTCAGTTATAGTAGGATGATATTGATACGAAAGCAGACATATTGACACCTCGATCGTTTATTATGAAATACCAAACGATAAAGACAAGCACAACCACTCGTATAGACAGAAAGCAAACGAATACAGACATGACACTCTGCCACTCGTATAATGACGAGATAAGACGGACTAAAAGACATGATCTGTCTTTTGACTCATTACTGCCGTCGGTATAGAAGAAGACAAACGAAAAGGACTATGACTCTCGCTCTAATACCACTCGTATAAGACGAGAGAGTCGTGTGTACATGACTCGATATGGTTTATGAGCATCTTTCTGTCCTATACCGAGTGGTAGATGTTGCTCTCACTTCGTTCGTTTGGTCATCTACTGTGTATAGACCAAAACGAGTAGGATACGCTAGTACTGCACTCGCCCTCGTATATGACTAGAAGACAATTACGATAGACAGACTCATGAGGGCATCTTCTTTTCTGTTAACGTATATAGACAAGTAAAAGTTAGGAGGGTTCGATATCTTATACCGTAAAATGTACTTGGTTTGGACGTACTTTCATCCTGTCATTACTATATAACAGAGGTGAGTATAGATCTGTCGTTCTCCTAGTATCGAATTAGGAGGACTCTTTTCTCCGTTTGTCTATAACTCAGACAGGAGCCTAGAGAAGTGTCTGGATACTGTCATAGACAGACTTAGGTTTGGTTCTTTTGTATATTAACAGAGTGGTGTGTTGTCTATTTACGTTTGAGCTACTCTTCGTATTAGTTAGCATGATAGACTCCCAGACGGTAGAGAAGAGTGTCTGTCTATTGACATCATCCTATTATAGATATGCGTTCTGTTAGATCCTGAAAGACAAATTCTCGCGTAAGATACTAGCCCACAAGTGGTGTATTGTTTTTTTCTTTGGTCTTTTCTGTCTATACGAGTGGGTGTGTTGGTCTCCTACTTCGTATCTATAGACGGGATATAGCGAGGCAAATAGATCACGTATTCATGTACTCTCACACTCGTATTAGAACAGATAAAAGCGAGTAAACGAAGAGGGCTAGGACTCTGGATCATTTCTCGTATTAGATATGAAGAGCATATACGAAAAGACTGAACATGGCACTCGTATAGACATGACAAGTACTTCACTGCTACGAAACGTAGACAGACACGATCGCGTGTGATCTGTCTTGTCGTTGTTGTCATTTCTGTCTCTAATAC
>JABUQX010068125.1:0-2500 GCA_015478945.1 Trachelipus rathkii | reverse complement strand
AAAATAATAATAATATATTGACTTTCGTAAAATAACTACTAAATCAATCAATAAAAATTAAATACAATAACCAAAAATAATTAAAACTAAATAAATAAATAATGATAAAAAGTAATATATGAAAACTAGTGAATAAGGAAAATACACACATGAAAATAGTAACTGGAAATGAAACAATAGTAAAATTATAGCAATACAATATTAATACAAGTACATTATTGATAAATATACCTAATCAATACTAATAATACACATAATAAATCAATACACTAAATGAAAACCTCAATAACAATATTAATTAAGATATAAAATAATAAACCTAAATCAATAAAATAACTAATAATCAATAATAATAATAATATTAATAATAATAATATAATAATAATAATAATGAATAAATAATAATAATATAATACATACATAAATAATAACATAAATATAACTAATAACTAAAGAAATTATTAGGTTAGTTTAATGTAATAGATTTGCACCTGAAGTGAATGGGTCCCTTCTTCAGGAGGGAAGGATATTTTCTTGGGAATTTAGATAAAAAACAAAAAAACAAACAAAAAAAAACAAAAAAAAAAACAAATAGGATATTTAATGCTGTAGCGTTCTTCGCTTATGACGATGATCTGCAGAAGGAGTGAAGAGCTTTAAAGGTTCCCGTCGGGTTTTCTTGTTCTGCCTACGAAAGATAACCTTTGACTCGTCAGGCCTATCGCCGATACCAGATAATTATTCCATTAGTTACAAAGCACGCCTCTATTGTACTCATTTACAGCTAAGTGAGCCTTAAAGATTATTGAGTGAATAGCTTATATTCTATCCCCACCCCGACCAGTGAGTGAACTGTCTAAAACCCTGCTCTCGCTTGCTAAGCCAGTGTTCTACTTACCTATATATATATATATATATATATATATATATATATATATATATATATATAATATAATATATATATATATATAAATATATATATATAATAAAATATATATATATATATATATATATATATTATATATATGTTATATATATATATATATATATATATATATATATATATACAGAGGGGCAAGTATTTAATTAAGAACCTGACTGTCTGACGATTCTCCTCGTAGTCTGATTCGGTGATTGAGCTGCGTAGTAGGAACGAAAAAGGAAGTCTTATTTACCGATAAAAGTCAACAAAACACAACTTTTTAAAAAGAAACGTCAATGACACAAATAGCGACAGACACGAATAAACACACACATAAACACAAACGCTAATTTACGATATAATTTTTTTTGTGACTGTTTAGCTTTTAGTTTTTTAAACAACTTATTTTGTTAATTAAGAACTCACTATTTACATTTTCTTCCTCGATATTATAATTATATATATAATAATATATATATATATATATATATATATAATATATATATATATTATATATAATATATATATAAATATATAATATATATATATATAATATATATATTATATATATTATATATATATTAATAATATATATATTATATATATATATAATATATATAATATATATATTATATATATATATATATATAATATATCTATATATATATAATATATAATATATGATATATATCTATATATATATATCTAGAACTAACACACACAAAGTCTTATAAAAACCCCACAGGAAATAAAACAAAATACAAAAACCACGAACTAGACTTTCGAGAGGACATACCGCCTCTCCTCATTCAGGCTCGTAACTAAAACTTTATTAAAATTAAGGACAAAATAGTTTGTTAAAATAGTTGGTTGTTTAAGTGATGTTATTTAGATGTTTCATAAAATAAGACATTTTTGAAAAATTTTTAAGAATAAAATTGGTAAAATCATCAAGAGCATTGGCATTTAAAACATTAAAATTATTTACATTCTTAATTAAAAAAGATTCTAATAATTGTCTTTTGTGAGTGTCTATCACGGGAGATATCAGTTCTATATTTGCAACATCGATCCTGTGTTCCTTCTCTTCTCTATGCTTCTGCAGGGATGAGTTACGGTCACAAATTTTTAGAGAGTAAGAATGTTGGTATTGCCTTCTTTTCAGATCAGAAGTTTCTCCAATATATAAAGAACTACAATCTTTACAAGGAACTTTATAGACACCAACATTTTTAAATTCTGAATCATCAAATTTTTTACTTTGTAGAAATTTTTTAGTAGTGTTGGGGACACTAGAAACAAGTAAAAATAAAATCTTTAGGTAAGTATTTTCTTTAAAATGTCAGTTGGAAAACTTTTCAAAAATGTCTTGTTTTATAAAGCATCTATAAAATCACTTTGAAAAGCCAACTATTTCAAACTAAAATAATTTATTTTCATTCTAATGGAATTTAGATTTAAGTTATTAGTTTAACCGCCAGCCTGCACACATCGTATGATATAAGGCGTATAGTCCTCCTCCGCAAAGTCTAGTTCGTGGTATCAGCAATATATAATCGTCATCTCGTATAAACCTCT
>JABUQX010068124.1:0-52965 GCA_015478945.1 Trachelipus rathkii | reverse complement strand
ATTATTATTATTATTATTATTATTATTATCTATACTTACATTATAATTTATTATGACAATTGATTATATTATTCTTTTAATAAATGGTTTGAATTTCTTATATAGAAAACATGTGATTAATTACTGAAAAAATTTATTATCTTTTTTTGTCCATTATTAATATGATTATTATTATTATATTATTATTATACTTTATATTATTATTATTATTTTATTATTATTATTATTATTATTATTTATTAATTATATTATTATATTTATTATTATTATATTATTATTTTTATATTTTATTATTATTATTTAGTTATTATTATTATTATTATGTCTGATTATTATTTATTATTTATAAGAAAATTTAAATTCAACCGTCCAATCTTAATACCAACTTCTCGCCAGTTTCTTTTTAATCTTCTAAATAATTTTTTTATTTTCAGTATATAATTTTTTAAGGACTATTCTTGAATGATAAGAAATTAAAAGCCTTTAAAATATTGTCCATTTATTTCGCTTGCATACTTAGCTATGATCACGGTTAACTAACTATGGATTAACAAATAAACTTTGCCAATAATCAATTTTAAAATATAAAAAAATCTTAAAATTATTTTCATTAATTTTGAAGATTAAGAACATAATTTCAATGAAAAAAAAAAAAAAAAAAAAAAAAGTTTACATATGAGCATGCAACATTACAACTATTAATCATGCGAATTACTAGTTGTAACTGCAAACCACTCAAATATTCCTCCATCTGGTCTGATTATTATAGATCTCTCGGTATTAGAGCTCTATTCACTAACGGTTTCTAGTTAAAGAAATAATAGACCATTATCCTTGAGGGACGTTTATGGAAACAGAGACTAAACCACCACCAAATAGAAAAAACTATCTAAAAAAGCTTCTTAGCATATCTGTACTATTAGAAAACCCCTTTAATTTAAAAAATGAAAACCTATACCAAAAGATGCGTGTATCGATGGGGACCCCATTGGCCCAACTTCGCCGATTCTACATGTCTCATATTGAAAAATCAAATATGAATGCAAATAACATTTAATCGAAGACATATTTAAGATACGTCGATGACACATTTGTCATATTTGAAAGTTCAAAATCACTTAAAAAATTTCATTAGAACAACTTTAAACAACTATTCGTCCTAAACTTCACTTATGAGATATTAAAAATCAAAAACGTGGCATTCCCAAATGTCTATTTGTTGTAAAAATTTGTGTTAGATCGAATGAGAGGTTAAATGTTAAAAGTACAGATAAAGGGTTTATATTTAATACACCAAAATTATGATTCTTAATATACCCGGAAAGGTACAAAACATCAATTATTTGAAAGTAAAACCCTAATTTCCAGAGCTCTATAAAATGCACTTCAACGTGGGAACTCTTTAACAAAGAAGGTGTTAAGAATAAAACTAAAAACAATATATAATGGTACAACTCAACTTAACAGTAGAAAACGTTATTGACACCGCAGAACTATAAAGGAATTTTCAAATTCCAAATAAAATTCACTTGACATGGAAAGCAAATAGCCCTTTTTACTTTAAATCATTAATTTTACAAACTTTTCAAGAGAAGAGCAAAAATTAAACAAATTGTCAAGAACATGTAGCAGTGAAAAAAGGTCCATGTAAGAAGCTATACAAACCTAGACGAGCTTTCCTCATATTTTATTACCCGTGATCATTGTTCGGAGGATTTCAGAAGTTATGTTGTGTATCAATTTAATTGCAAAGAAGTAGGATGTAATTCCTCTTAAGTGGGACACAACTAACATTTTAAGAACCCGAATTATGCAACACAGGTACTGAACTATCACTACAATATATATATATATAATAATATATATTAATATATAATATATATACTATATATATATATATATATATATATATATAATATAAAATATTATATATATATAATATATATACTATATATATATATATATATATCTATATATATAGTAATATATTATTATAATATATAATATATATTATATCTGGGCTTGGCGCGCCTATAATTTTTTTTAGTGCCGCCTATGCCGCCGGAACCTAGTGCTCCTACGCGCCTATGCGCTATATTTTTGTCACACAGCGCCTAATTCGCCCTTGGCGACTATGCGCCTTGCGGCCAAATGCGACTTTTTCACGGCCGGTGGCTGTTTCGCATAAATTTTATTTGCAAAGTAAACTTTAGTGCGATAATAAAAGCATGCTTTTATAGGGAAGAAAAACACATTTATTAAATTTTTGTAATTAAAACACCGTAAACTAATATTTACACGTCCTCTTCCTCCTCCATGTCCTTGTGGTCCATGTTATTTCCCCCAGGAGGTTCAGTACGAGGGCGCTGAAGAAGTTGAAAATTTTCAAAGCCATAGTTGCCAATTTATTGTAGTTAAGGAACTATGAAACTATAGATATATATATATATACTATTATATATATATATATAATTATATTATATATATAATATATATTATATTATATTATATAATATATATATATATAGATATAATAATATATATAATATATAATATAGACAAAAAATGATATATATATCATTATATATATATATATATATATATATATATATATACTATAATTATATAATATACTATAATAATATATATATAGTATATATATATATATTCATATATATATATATACAGATATACGATATATTATATTATATATATATATATATATAATTATATATATTATATATATAAGTAGATATATATATATATAATATATATATATAATATACTATATATATATATTATATATATATATTATAATACGACTATAATAATATATAAATATTAAATATATATTATATATACCTATAAATATATATATATACTTATATCATATATAATATATTAATAATATACTACATATAGAAATATATTATATTATATTATATATATATATATATATATAAGCTTTACACTGGTTTTTAGAATGATACAAGTTTGCCACGTTTCTAAGTTCTAACTTTTAAGGGTAAAAAAAAATGCTTTGTTCCTCTTTGTTCACAGGCGCGGCTATAGGCGCAAGAGAAGGCTGTGCGGCCTTGGCTTGTCCGCCTTTTTAAAAAAATTGCTTGCGCCTAGCGCCACAAATGATAGTGCGCCATTGGCGCAAGGCGCAAACTCAGGCTGGGCGTAGAAGGATTGAAGATAATACTATCTATAATAAATATATATATATATATATATATATAATATATATATATATATATATATATACTATATTAGATATATATATATATATAATATAATATGAGCTTCACAATCTGCATGTCTAAATTAAGCATTATATTCAATTATTGCGAAATCAAATACTGCAATTGTGGTTTATCTCAAACAAACTAAATAATAATAATAATAATAACTATAATAATCAATAATAATAATAATAATAATAATAATAATAAAATAATAATAATAATAATAATCAATAATAATAATAATAATTAATAATAATAATAATAATAATAATAAATTTTTATAATTATTAATATAATATAATTATAATATATAATTATAATTATAATTATACATAATTATATATCTATATAAACTGAAATAAAGTTATGATTATAGTTTTCCACTAATTATTATTATAAATTATTATTAATAATAATAATTAAATTTATAATTATAATATATTATTAATTATATTAGAAGTATAATTATAAATTATAATTATAATTATTAATTAGAAATTATAATTATAATTATAATTATAATATAATTATTACATTATTGATTATAATATATAATTAGTAACATAATTATTATAATAATAAAATAATAAATAATAATAATAATTAATAATAATAATAATATAATAATAATATAATAAGAATAAGAATAAGAATAAGAATAAGAATAATAATAATAATATAATAATAATAATAATAACTAATAATTAATAATAATAATAATAATTAATAATCAATAATAATAATAATAATAATAATAAATAATAATAAATAATAATAAAGGCAGAATCATCAAATCACAGATATATTTGAACACTATTTACTTCCGTATATACTATATATATATATATATACTATATATATATATATATAATATATACTATATATATACTATATAATATATATATTATATATAATATATATAATATATTAATATAAGATATAAAGGAAAAGTTTTAGTTTAAGTTCACCAAAACTACATTTAAGATTGAAACATGCCTTTCAATAAAATTAAAGATAATCAGCCCACAATTAAGGTCAGTAAGGAATTATTCTTCAGATAGTGTAAGATTTTTACAAGAAAACCACCAAAAACCCAAACCTTTTG
The DNA here is from genome assembly GCA_015478945.1 of Trachelipus rathkii. Lineage (NCBI taxonomy): Eukaryota > Metazoa > Arthropoda > Malacostraca > Isopoda > Trachelipodidae > Trachelipus > Trachelipus rathkii. Next base: position 48,609 of record JABUQX010068124.1, on the reverse strand, counting down.
AACGATGATCAAACTCCTCTTTCAGATGTAGTATATGAGAGACTAAATATATAACAAAAAAAATTAAATTTTAGTTAATATAAAATAAAATAATCAAGTAAGTTTCGGTTTTTAAAATGGTTTAAAAAATGGTGAAAGAAGTTCAGAATATTGTTTAGAATGGGATCTATAAGGTAGTCATTTTTTTCGAAGTTAAAATTATTAGTGTTTTAATGCAATAGGATTCTGTAAGTTTTCTGAGATGTAGGTTTTCTATACCAATGATGGGTTGTCATGTTGTTGAATGTTAAATGGTAATGGTGTAAATGGGAAGAATACTATTAAATGGCAAGGGCGAGTTTAGGGTATATCTTGTTGAAGATCATTACTTTATGTTTGTATAATTGCAGCGTGAAAAATCATGAGTTTCCCATTGTATGTGAATTACAGTTTAAGGCATGGAATTTTATATTATGCATTGTGACAGGTAGGTGTTAATTTGTGTAATGTGCGTGTTTTATAATTTTTTGGAAAAGGGAGAATGCTAGAAGAAGAGATGTGTATGGACTTAGGTAGATTTTTTTTTATTAAATTCATGAGTGTAAGGAGGAAGGGGAGAAAGGAGTTGTATGTTTTATTTTATGTGTTAAGTTTGGTACAGAAAATGTTTTTTGCTCTCCGTAACGTAAGGCTATATTAATGATGTAATGGGGATATGATAGTTTTAGGAAATGGAAGAAATGAAATTAATTTCTGTTTGTAAATAGGAGGGAGAACAAATTCTGAGAGCACGAAAGTAAAGGGAAGATAAGGTGTCGATTTTGGTATTGAGAGGGTGAGAAGAAAACCAATGTTTATAGTTAGGATGTATCTGAACCAAAAGGAGTTGGAAAGAAGGGGAAAGGGGAGAATGTGTGATATAGTTCTATGAGTTCCATGAAGATATTGGCTAGAATGGGGAAAAGAGGAGAACCCATGCTTAATAAGGGAGACTATAAGTTTATTATTAAACATATATACTAATATATATAATATATAGTATATATATTATATATAAATATATATATATATACTATATAATTAATATATATATATATATATATATATTATATAATATATATAGGTTATATATATATTATATAAGAAGAGAGAGAGAGAGAAGGAGCAAAGAGTAGTTAAAAAGTTACAGGAGTCGCCGCTGATGATATATATATATAATATATATATATATAGTATATATATATATATATTATATATATATATATACATATACTACACTATATACTACATTACCAGGTAAACTATTATCAACTACATATAAATTATTTCTTTCGACAATATCATTAATCAGTCCTGCAAAAATTATAAACTACACATATACCTCATAATACCTAATACACAAACTATAATACATACTAATGTATATTTATATATATATAATATATATATATATATATAATAAATAATAATATATATTATATATATAGACATATATATATTAATATATATATATGATATATGTATATAATATATAATATATATATATATATACTATTATATATTAATATAATGACTATATATATATATATATATATAATATAATATTATATAATATATACTAATATATATACTATATATATATATATATATATACTATATATACTATATATTATATATATATATAATAATATATATAATACTATATATATAATATATAATAATATATATATATACTAATATACTATATATATAAGATTATATAAATATATATATAATTATATTATATATATATATATATATATATATATATAAATAATATATAATATATATATAAACAAATATATATTATATAATACTGTATTAATAATGACCTTAAAAATACTGTATTACATATTAATGCATTTGCTATAAAATGTATCAAAAATGCGGTCATTTATTTCCGCCTCTTTTTCCCTGTAATTCTTTTATTTATTATCTATATTATTATTTATTATTCATTATCTATTATTATTATTATTATATTATTATATGATTTATTTTATTATTATTATTATTATTATTATTATTATATATTATTATTATTATTCAGTATTATTATTATTATTTATTAGTATTATTAGTATTATTATTATTCTATATTATTATTATTATGAAATATTATTATAGTATTATATATTATATTTTTATTAATTTTTCTTTAAAATTGAATTTTATTTTTAGGAAGTATTTTAATTTGTATGAAGTGATAAAATACAAACTAAAACTATCAACTGGAATTACCAACTAAAACTACCAACTAAAACTGCCAGCTATATCTACCAACTATATCTACGAACTAAAACTACTAAATAAATCTACCAACTAAACTACCAACTAAATCTTTAAACTAAAACTACCATCTAAATATGTTAACTGAAATTACCAACGAAAACTACCAACTAAATCTAAAAAACTAAAAATAGCAACTAAAACTACCAACTAAATCTACCAACTATAACTATTAACTGAAATTACAAACTAAAACTACCAACTAAATCTACCAATTAAAACTATCATCCACAACCGCCAACTGAAATTACCAACCAAAACTACCAACTAAATCTACCAATTAAAACTATCATCCACAACCGCCAACTAAAACTACCAACTAAATCTAACAACAAAACTACCAACTAAAACTATCAACTGAAATTACCAACTAAAACTACCAACTAAATCTACCAACTATAACTACCAACTAAAACTATCAATTAAATCTGCCAACTAAAACTACTAACTAAATCTATCAACTGAAATTACCAACCTAAACTACCAACTAAAACTGCGAACTAAATCCACCAACTGAAACTGCCAACTAAAACTACCAACTAAATCTTACTACCAACTAAAACTATCAACTGAAATTACCAACTAAAACTACCAACTAAATATGCCAACTAAATCTACCAACTAAAACTATCAATTAAATCTGCCAACTAAAACTACCAACTAAATCTATGAACTGAAATTACCAACTAAAAACTACCAACTAAAACTACCAATTAAATCTACCAACTGAAACTGCCAACTAAAACTACCAACTAAAACTACAAACTAAATTTATCAACTAAAACAACTAACTAAAACTACCAACTAAATCTACCAACTAAATTATCAACTGAAAAAATGAATTAAATCTGCCAACTAAAACTACTAACTAAATCTATCAACTGAAATTACCAACCTAAACTACCAACTAAAACTGCGAACTAAATCCACCAACTAAAACTACCAACTAAATCTAACAACAAAACTACCAACTAAAACTATCAACTGAAATTACCAACTAAAACTACCAACTAAATCTACCAACTATAACTACCAACTAAAACTATCAATTAAATCTGCCAACTAAAACTACTAACTAAATCTATCAACTGAAATTACCAACCTAAACTACCAACTAAAACTGCGAACTAAATCCACCAACTGAAACTGCCAACTAAAACTACCAACTAAATCTTACTACCAACTAAAACTATCAACTGAAATTACCAACTAAAACTACCAACTAAATCTACCAACTAAACCTACCAACTAAAACTACCAATTAAATCTACCAACTAAATCTATGAACTGAAATTACCAACTAAAAACTACCAACTAAAACTACCAATTAAATCTACCAACTGAAACTACCAACTAAAACAACCAGCTAAATCTAAAAACTAAAACTACCAACTAAAACTCTCAACTGAAATTACCAACCAAAACTACCAACTAAAACTACCAACTAAATCTACCAACTAAATCTGCCAACTAAAACTGCCGATTAAAACTACCATTTAAAACTACTAACTAAAACTACCAAAAAAATCTATAAGCTAAAACTATCAATTAAAAATATCAAATGAAATTACCAACTAAAACTACCAACTAAAACTACCAACTAAACCTACCAACTAAATCTATCAACTAAAACTACCAATTAAAACCACCAACTAAAACTACCAACTAAAACTACCAACTAAATCTATCAACTTAAACTATCAACTAAAACTACCAACTAAATCTATCAACTAGAACTACCAACTAAAACAACGAACTAAATCCACCAACTAAACTTGCCAACTAAAACTGCCAATTAAATCTACCAACTATAACTACCAACTAAAACTACCAACTAAATCTACCGACTAAATTTATCACCTACCAAATACAAATCTTTGTCTACAAGTAGTTTGATGCTTAGTGCATCACTTACTACATTATTTTCTTGATTTTACCTCATAACCGTCGCTGCATATATCTGATATAGACAGTGTGGTGACCTGACAAAATTTTAACAACTTTATTTCTGCTTTGTCATAAGCTTTCACAACCGGTTCGTTTCCTTCCCTAAAAACCTGCTAGCAAAAACCGGGAAAGCCGGTTTTCAGCTCACCTTCGTCAGCAGGCATAAAAGCTGTAAAATTTATTAAATACCAAAGACAAGCTGCTCGTGATGATATTTTTCATTTCCTTTGAACACTTTCTTAAAGAGGCTCTTAAGAATTTGAGACTGGAGTTTCTTTAAAGTGAATTTTAATATTCAGTATTTTCGAGATAATATAGCAAAATTGATCCCAAATCCAAGTATTTTTGAGTCAACACGACACACTAGTAGTTCTGTCCATTTGCCGCTAGGGTGCAAATGTATAACTAGTTCACTAGTTACTAGTATCTAGTACTTTCGAAATAATTGAACAAAATGGATCCCAAGCTCAAGAATTTTTACGCCAACACTACGCATTTGGGTAGTTCGACCCATTTGTCGCTAGGGTGCAGAAGTTTAACTAGTTCACAATAATTGTTTTTTAGAAAAAAAGTGGAATTTTAAACTAGGTCCAATCATAAATTGCTAATTTTGACTTGTGCCACTTTTCTATTAGATCATTATATATAATAATTAAAATAATAAATTATACTATATACCTATATATATATATATATATATATAATATATATATATAGTATGATATATATATATATATATATATAATATATATATATATATTTATATGTCAGTTACAACAAGATGGATACTATGTTCTATTTGTTGATATATATATAATATATATATATTATATATATTAAATATTATATATATATATTAATAGATATATATATATTACTATATAATATATATTATTATATTATATATACTTATAATATATAAATATATAATATAATATATAAATATATATATTATATATATACATACAAATATATATAGTATATAATATATATACTCATATATATTATATAATTATATATATATATATATATATAATATATATATTATATATAAGATCTATATTTTAGTTTTAATTGGCAAAATGGAATAAATAAAGAAATTGGAAAAAAATTAAATATGTTGGTAAATTAAAAAAATATTTTTATCTTTCGCTTCCAAAAACTTGAAGCCTTAATTATTTCTCTCCTTATTCCTCAAATATTATTTTTATTTCTTTTTACTTGCTTCCACTTCTTTCCAAAACTCGGTTATAATCTTATATAGAGACTCTATAATATAATATAAAAAAGTTATTAGCACTATAAATCGAATTTTTATCATTGGCCACTCTTGCTTACTGATTTTGTTTCACCACTTTGGAGGTACGTCAATACCTCTCTCTCTCTCGTTCTTTGCTCTTTCTCTCTCTCTCTCTCTCTCTCTCTCTCAGACAAAATCGAATCTCTTTATCTAGTGACTCTCACTCCTCGTTTAGTGTTTCTAATTTGTCATTATCTTTATAAAAAGTCTATTATGTTCTTATCTTCAGGTTCATCTATTAATATTCTTTTTGCCAGAGTACTCTTATTCATTATACGTAATATACAATATTAGTACTAATATATAATATATATATATATATATATAAATATATATTAGAATATATATATAACTATATATATTAATATATTATATTAATAATAATAATAGTATAATAAATAGTATAAAGGTTTAGTTTGGTTGCCCTCCGGAACGGGATCGGTCGGATTTAAAAAAAAAAAATTCGAACAGGTACTCTCTATGATAGGTAAATAGGCGTTCTAGACAAGTAAAATATCGATATCAATATATCGAAAAATATCGATATTAATATCGATATTTTTTTTCAATTGTTAACATATTTAGGTGGTTCGAGCCCACGGGACAGAGGCCCGCCGTCACACCGGCGAGGCCGAGAACGGGACTCTGTACATCTTGCCATTTCTAACCCATAGAGTATTTTATTATATATATATATATATATATATAGTATATATATATATATATATATATATATATATATATATATATAATATATTATTATATATATCTATATATATATATACCTATATATATATATATAATATATAATATATATATACATTATAATATAGTATATATATATATATATATATATATATATATATATATATATAAATATATATATATTATAATATATATATATACATACTATATATATATATAAAATAACCTTTTTTCTTAAGAACTAAAGAATTACCCGTTAGGTAGAACGCAAAGATGGCAGGAGTGGGGTCTCTCGGCCTCCCGGTTGTACGACAAGGGATTCGTCTCCCCCTCGTACCCTCCAGTCGGCTCAGAGCCCCCTAAAATATGCTAAAAAAAATCTAAAATTTATACAGATATTGTATCGAATATATATCGAATTTTTCGATATATCGGAATCGACATTTTACGCGCTAGAACGTCTATTACCTTAATCATTAGAGGGTACCTTTTCGGAATTTTTTTCTAAATCACGACCTTCACCGCTTCGAGAGGCCCAAAAACATAAACAACATGTCCATATATATATAAATATTATTAAATATATATATATATATTATTATAATTATATATAATATATATATATATTATTATATATATAATATATATAATTATATATATTTATATATAATATATCAGATGGGCAAATTCAGGATTTCGAATCACGGATTCGAGAACATACGAATATAATGGTCGAACCGGCATTCGAATACCCGAATTTGACCCATTTCACTGATAATATATATAATAATATAAATATAATAATATTTCTTATATAAATATATATATATATATATATATATATATATATATATATATATATATATATATATCACATCTCACCAAGCGCCTACGTGTAGGGTCATCCCTGTCGTTTGCAATGCTTCTCCACAGGACCCTCTCTTCGTACAGTCGATGTTCCTCCACCTGATCCAGCGTCCATCCCCTCTTCGCCACCGCCGCCGCCACTCCATCCTTCCATCTTTTCCTTGGTCGTCCCGTCGGTCTTCTACCTGCAGGCTGCCATGCATGAAATCTGGCCGGGTATCTATCTTTCATCCATCTTTCTGATGTGTCCATACCATCTCAGTTGTTGCCTCTCGATCAGATCCTCCACCGCCTCGACCCCCAACTCCTCTCTTATCTCAGTATTCCTTCTTCTCTCTCTTCTGGTCACCCCCACTATCAACCTCAACACCCTCATCTCCGCCGCCACGATCTTACTCCTTGTTCTAGTTGTAAGTGTCCACGATTTTGACCCAAACAAAAGTACTGGTCTCAGAATCGTGGTATAAATAAGTGTTTTAACCCTGTCTCGTCACATGTCTGTTTCTTAGCAAGGGATACAACAAACCCACCCCCCCAAAATGTTCATTATTCTTCCTCTATTTCATACTCCATCCTTCCACTGCTGTTTACCGTAACTCCCAAATACTTTAAAGTTCCTCGCATCTTTCATTCTTATAAACGCTGTTCTCTCCGTCATAGTTCTCTCCTTCCCTTGCTCGGTTTTAAGCCCTCGAGTCTTCCTCATATTCATCTTCAATCCCCTCCGTCGCAAGCACCTCCTCCCATCTGATCAATACTCTCTGTAACGTCTCCCTTGTCTCTTGCAACCAGAGCAATATCGTTCCGCATATGCCATTACAACAATCTTCTCCTCCTCTACACCAATCTCTCGCATACACTTGTCCATATACAGGATGAACAACAATGGTGACAACACTCCTCCCTGTCTAACACCTGTCTTCACTCCAAACCACTGTCCTATTCCATACGCTGTCCTAACGGCACTTTCACTTACTGTGTAAAGTCCTCTTACACTCTACATCAAACTTGGGTTCTTGCTGGTCGTAACGATCCTCGAGTGTCTCCCAAAATTTTACCCTAGGTACCCTGTCAAATGCCTTCTCTAATCCACAAAAGCCATATACATTTCCTTATCCCACTTCCCAGCTCTTCTCTATCATCACATGTCAGAGAAAATATCAGATTCCGCGGTACCTCGTCCGGGCCTGAATCCATACTGTGCTTCATTTAGCTTGTCTTCGACTCCCGTCCTGAGCCTTTTCTCCACATATCCTTTATAATAAACTTCATGGCTGCGGCAGCAACGATATGCCTCTATAATTGGAACAGTCGCCCCTATCTCCCTTTTGAACACCGGGCATACTATCGCCCTGCCCCACTCCTCAGGGTACTCTCTCCCACTCTCCAGAAATCATAAACATCTTACAACATCCATCCGCAATGACCTGCCTCACATTCGCTATTATCTGCACCGGCCAGACCCATCACATCCTGGACTCTTTCCCATTTTTCATATTCCCCATTGCCATCTCCAACTCTTCCATTGTTATCGCACCCTCATCCCACGTTTATTTCGGAGCTGTTCCTCTCTGCGTTCCGGATGGTGTCTCTTTCCACTTCCTCCTGATTTATTATAACCTGAAAAAGTACTTCCTCCCCTGTCGCTATCTCATCAGGGTCCACGTCTCAGCCTACCGCCTTATTTTACTGACGTGTTGCAACAGCGCTCCTGTCCTCGTAGGTGTTTTTGCCATGTTATATTATTGAATTTTAGTTCGCACCTCACATTCCTTGTCTCCAGTTGTTCACCATCCTCTCCCAACGCGTGCCCAATCGCTCTACTTTTATGGTCGCGGCCTCATTTCTATTTACCACATATTCCGCTCTTGTCTCAGGGTCTTTGTTTTATAACAACTCTAAAACCTTTTATTTTTTTTCTCTTTACTGCACGTGCAACTTCATCTGTCCACCACGCAGTCTTTTTTCTTTCTGAAACCCGTTCTTTTTACCCCCAGCGTATTTCTCGCACATGTATCAATTTTTCTTTAAAATACTCCCACTCTCCTTCTACATCTACAACATTTTCTTCTTCCTCTGGTATAATATCACGGACTCTTTCTACAAAAACCCTTTTCACTTCATCCTCCTTTAATCTCTAAACTGCTATCCTCTCTCTCGTTACCATCTTCGTTGGTAACGGGGTTTTGAGATTTAATATCCCCACCACCAAACGATGGTCGAATCAAGCGACACTGATGGTATACTTTTCACGTCTCTTACCACCTTTCTGTTGTTAATTAAGTATAAGGTCAATCATCGACTTATCCGTGTAATCCTCAACAATACTATTCCACCTGTACCAGGTCCGATTTATTGCGAGTCCCTATGGCGCAAAGTATGATTCATTTCACTGCAACCTAGTGCTTACCGCTAAAATCCAACAACCTCTCCCCCTCCGCGTTTCTTTCTCCTATTCCAAACGCCCCAATTGCTATCTCGGTACCTATTCTCTCCCTTCCTATGTGCGCATTCAAGTCCCCCATTGACAATTTTCACTTCAGTATTCATTTCCGTCATAAACATTTGCAACTGCTTCATAAAAGACGTTCTTTCTTCCTGTGTCTTCCTTGTGTGGTGCATAAACCTTTACCATACACCACACGTCTCCTTTTTCAGGCAACCTCAAGTGCTATAGCGAATATTCTTTTCATTGTTTGAAAACTATGTCCTCTACTCTATCTGCCAAATCCGGGGTTCAGGAACAATGCCACCCCATACTTTCTCTCCTCATCTCTCCCTTGTATATCAGTTGGAAATCATCATGTATTCTCCTCCTCCCCTCACCCTCATCCTCGTCTCGCAGACACCAAGAACATCCAGTGTCCTCTCCTTCATCATACCCACAAAGGCACAAACTCCTCCTCCTTTCCCTTCATTGTACTAGCATTAATAGTTCCTATACGGAACTTATCCTTGTGTAGTCGAGTTCGTAGTCCATTTTCATGCCTGGTCAACAACCAAAAAGATCCGTCCTGGTTCCGAGGCATCACAAGCGCGTTCTTGAGCCACAACAATCCACCGCCGGCTGGCTAGGCCTGTCGCGGCTTCTTTTTCTGGACTGGTATTTAGTTTCTTCCCGGACATGTATAGCCCCCAATTGGGTTACAGAGCTCTCTCCACAGTCTCCAGGCACATGTCCAGTAAAATTAAGCCACAGCACCACTACAAGGTAACCAGCCCTTATCATGGTAGATGGAGCCTTCAATGATTCACGCCCGTGGAGATATATATATACTATATATTATATATAATATATATATATTATATATATATATATATATATAATATTATATATATATATATAATATATATATATATATATATAATATATTATATATATATATATATATATATTCTCTCTCTTCTCCTCTCTCTCTCTCTCTCTCTCTCTCTCTCTCCTCTCTCTCTCTCTCTCTCTCTCTCTCCTTTTTTCTTTTGTTTTTGTCTAAAAATTGTATACTTTTTTATTGATTTATCCGCAAACCCAAAAAGAACAAATGTTTTGCCTTAATCGTTTTAATAGCTGGAAATAAAATATTTTTAATACAAAACTTTTTAACGTTATATTATTCAAAACTCATTTATATGATTAAAAATACAAATGCGATTACATTTGCTTTTAAATTAAATAAAAGGGAAAACTTTTATTTTTTTAAAAAAATAATTTTTGAAAAGAATTTCAACAATTAAAAGACATTTGTTTTTACTCTTTTTGCGCTTCCTCATAATTGCTTTAAGATGATTTCAGAATCCAAATGGCGCCTTCACTCGGGATTGTAAACATAGTCATGTTATCTCTGCTCCAAACTTTCTGCATTTTCATTCGATTATAAAATACTTTTTTCCAGTTTATAAAAAAAAAAATTTAAATAATACTTTCTGTTTTCTTTAATTAAAAAACAATCTCATTTGCTTTTTGTTTTTCTTCCCCTCGTTATTTTATCAGTTATCTAATCTCCCTTTTACTATAACATTTATTGTGTCGTTTTTACCCTTATTTAATGCTGTGATATTTATTACTACGATTAGATTATTATTGTAAGAAGAAGAGAGAGGGAGAGAGAGAGAAGAGATGAAGAGAGAGAGAGAGAGAGAGAGAGAAATGAGAGAGAGACGAGAGAGAGAGAGAGAGAAGGAAAATTGGAATTTGAGCCAAAAGGGGATAACAAATACAAACACATACACACACACAGCACACACACATATATATATAATATATTATATATATATATTAATATATATATATATATATATATATATATATATATATAATATATATAAATATATATACGTACCTATATATAATAAATAGATAGTTAATAACAAAACACCCATAACTACTAAATCACTTATCATACAACCACACTACAACAACCCTACAAAAATACACTCATAACAATATACCAATTCACTCCTAAATCAAATATCAACCCAATAAAATCCATCACATCCTACCTCCCACACAACATCAACATAATCACTATCCTACTCTCTTATCATCAGCAAAGAAAATATAAATTTAACTTCACACAAGCACAATCATTTCTCATTAAACCTACCATCCTCAACCAACACACAACAAACCCACAAAAAACCTACCAATAAACTACTTCTCAACGATATTTTCCACATCTAAATTTCTTAAACTCTAACAACTACTATCTCTCTCTCTCTCCTCTCCTCTCTCTCTCCTCTCTCTCTCTCTCTCTCATCTCTCATCTCCCTCTCTCTCTCTCTCAATAACTTCTTTTTTTCTCTTTTTTATTAAAGTAATTCCTGTAAACATTTTGAAATAAGTCATGCTAGGATAACCGATATCAACTTTTGCCTCACTGATCACTTAAATTAACGCTGTTTGCATTCAAATTCTTTCTCTTGTATTTCGTCACTTCCCTGTAGTCAAAACAAGCAAAAACAATGGCAAAACAAAAAAAAGGACAATTTAAGGTTCTTTAAATGATCTTATTAAAAGCAGGAATAAATGTACATATTGTTTGCCATTTTTATCATCAATTTTATTATGAGTGTTTTTTTATTTAATGTTTTTTTTTTTTTCGTTTTGTAAGGTGTTCCTGTGCATGAATCTTAATTTTTAAAGTAAAGAAGGTTGTAAATGTTTTTTTCCATTTAATTTCAAGTTACAATAAATTTTACCGTATATTTATCCTGCTTTCATCACGTTATTAATAATTCTCATAATATTAATAAATTAATAATTGAGAGAAATTTATACTAATAAAAATAATAATAATAAAATAATAATAATAATAATAATAATAATAATAATAAATAAATAATCATAATAATAATCATACTACATATTAAATAATACTAATAATAAAAAATAATAATAAACGAATAACCATCGGATAATAATAATAAATAATAATAAATAATAAATAAATATAATAATAAATTATTTTGCGCATAAATGGTAATATTTACCAACGATAATATTGATGCAAACGAATTATAATGTTTATTGATAATAAATAATAATTAATAATAATAATAATAATAATAATAATAAAATAAATATAATAATAATAATAAATAATAATAAAATAAATAATAATAATAATAATAATAATATAATAATAATAATAATAATAATAATAATCAAGTAAATAATAAAATAATAATAAAATAATAATAAACGTTTTATTATAAAGAACCAGCGCCCTGAACTATATTTTTATAGAAATTTTACCCGAAGAAAAATTTTTAAAATTTAGTTGGAAATTCGAGGTAACATTTCCTTAAAAGTTAAATATCATTCAAGGACATACATTCCTATATGGAAAATTTCGAGCAAATTTCTTTCTGTACTTATAAATCTCATCTATCAAATCGTTCTTAAGTTATTAAGATTTTAAACATATTAATTAAAATTAAAATAACTATGATGATTTTTAAATTAAAATTATTTAATAAGATGTCCTATTATTCTTATTATTAATCGTTATCAAAGGATTCCGCTTTCTATAAAAAGAGAAAGTGCAATATAAATATGGTATCTCGTGTACATTGATATATATACTGTATATATATATATAATATATAAATATTAAATATATATATATATATATATATATATATACTATATACTATATAATATATATATAATATATATAATGATAATATATTATATATATATATATATATATAGTAACTTTATCTAATATTTTTATATCTCACCAGTGCTTCCACACAAAGAAACATATATAATATATAGTATATATATATATTATAATAATATATAATATAAATAATATAATATATATGATATAATAATATATACCGTATATTATCGCATATTACATTTTATTACAGTATATTACCTATATTAATGTATATTGTCGTACCACACACACACACACACATATATAATATATATATATATAATATATAATATATATATATAATATATTATATATATAATATATAATATATAATATAATATATCTATATATACTATATATATATTATATATAATATAAATGAAAGAACTGGCAATGGGACCGCAGCTTAACAATTTGTATAAAATATTATACCCCCAAATGTAGTTTTTCACCATTACCAGATAATCGATCCTGGACTTAGCAGATGAGCCGTGCATGTGTTTGACCACTACGCTTCGACGAGACAATAGAAGTATTCTCGGTTTCTCTTCTGTCTCGTCGTAGCGTAGTGGGCAAACACATGCACGCTCATCTGCTAAAGGTCCAAGATCGTATTCCCTAGTATGGTGAAAATACATTTGTGTATTATATATATATAATATATAATATACTATAGATGACGATATTTATAAGGATATATTAGGTAATATAATAAGATTATTTAAAAACATTTTTCAAAATATTTATTATATTTTTCAAATAAAATAAATAAAAGAATTACAGGAAACTTTCAATATTCATGTAATCCTTTTTCGGATTTTTTTATTAGCAACAGGATCGTTTTCCGTACCCAAACATGGTCATATTCTTGGTCGCATACGCATCATGGGAAGGTGGATATTTTACCAGTTGAAAGATCGATGTTTGGGGCGACGAAAAAATTGATTCATATGAAGATGAATTTCTTTTTGCCAATGAAGATTTGATATCTGAATAACAAACAATCATAGAAGATGAAAACCTTTCATCGCAATTGAAGCATTGATATTCTTCGAACACAAACGGATCATGTGAGATGAATATTTTCACCATGAAGATCAAACGAAAGGAACAGAATTATTTTATTATGAAGAATGGAAATTTTCACCAAATAAAGATTGAATCTTGAACATTGAGCATATTTGAAGATTAATCTTTACCACGAATTATATGAGGATTGAATATTTTCACTTAGTGAAGATCGAACTTTTTGGGCACAAACGCCGTCATATGAAGAAAGATTTTTTCCCAACAATGAAGATTGATATCCTTGAACACAATTGGAGTATATGAATGGTTGAATAATTTCATCAGTGAGATCGATACATCTGATCATTATGAAGATAAATCTTTTCATCAATAGAAGATCGATATCGTTGGAAGACAATCGGATCATGTGAAAATTGAATATTTTTACTAGGATGAAGATCGAACTCTTGCGACGCAAATGGATCATATTAAAGATGAATTTTTCGTCACCAATGAAAAATTGAATATCTTAACACAAAAGGATCACATGAAGTAATCTTTTTTCACCAATGAAATTCCGAGGCTATAGGACTCCAACAAATCAAAATGACGAGTGAAAATTTCACCAATTTGAAGATTGATATCTTCAGCAGAAACGGATCACGTGAGGATATGAATATTAAATTCACCAGTGGAAGAGTCGAACTCTTGGACGAAATGGATCATATGAAGATGAATTTTTTCACCAATTAGATTGATATCGTGAACACAAATGGATAATATGAAGAGTTGCAAGCTTTTTCGCTGATCATAGTGAACATGAATATTTTCACAAGTGAAGATCGAACTCTTGGACCGCAAACGGATCAATATAAAGATAATATTTTTTTCACAAGGAAGATTAATATCTCTTAAACATAAATGGACGTAATGAGGATGGAAAATTTTCACCAGCGAAAATCAATATCTTAAAAAGGAAACCGAATTATATTGAAGATAAAACCTTTCTCAGAATGGAAAATTTGATATCTTGAAAACAAATAAGATCATATGAAGATGAATCTTATTCACTAATGGAAGATGATTCTGACACACAAGCAGATCTATATGAAGGAAGAACTCTTTCACTAGCTGATTGGATCTGGTAACCACCCATTAATAATGTTCTTCACCTTCCTTTAGGTTGTAATCACACACATTGCAGAAAAATAATAATAAAATAATAATAATAATATAATAATAATAATAATCCAATAATAATAATAATAATAAAAAAATAATAATAATAATCAAATTTATAAAATGATAATAATAATAATAATAATAATAAAATTAATTTTTTGAAAATTGCAATTAAAATTAATTTAAAAAGTATAACAAATATAAATGCAAGGGTGCGTTTTTCGTCATTTTATTTGTGGAACCAATGGTTAGGCAGAGTCTCCGCTAGGACCAATATTAGAACGCAGTTTTAACCACTTTAGCCAACTCCATGTTTCCCATAAAAGGAGTCATCATAAAAATAGTAGGTCACTAGATCAATTTCTAAATCCACTTTCAGGAATTATACTTATTAAAATAGAACGGAAGAGGAGAGTACTTGACATCTAGCTCAGGGGTTTTCAAAACCTTTCCCGTAATGTACCCCAGAATTATTTTAGGATCATCATTCCGTAAATCTCTTTGGCATGCACGAAATTAGAATGACCAAATATTTAAGGGTAATTAAATTTTATAATGGCACAGCAAATGGATATTAATAATCAAAAATAATCGTTGCTGGTGAACCATCCAATCAAGAAGAAAAATACCAATGATCGTATGCATGCAAGAGTAAAAACATTTATAACTTTATACCAGCCAGCATTTTAGAAACTTTTATTAGAAAAATATACTCGAAGGTTATGTTCCACATTTAAATCGTTGCTCGAATGTTTAGTGTTTTTAATCAAGCACAAAGAGGAAAATCCTTACTCACACAGAAGATAAGCTACTAGGAAACACCTAGTAAAGGAGTTCAGAATAAACAGCTACAACAGACGGGTAAAAACCTCGCTCAATTGTAGACCAAAACTTAGATAGGGAAAGGTTTTCAAAACTTCTTTTGCGATTGATTTTATTCAGCCAGGTTTATAAATTCTTCTGCATTACCATGTTGTGGGGAGAAGGTGCTCAGATTTACAATGAATGGGTCTTAATCAGTTCTGATTTGCAACTCTCGCTCAGTTAGGGGAAGTAAAACTGCAAAACTTCATTCAGCAGAAAGGTAAAATATGATTACATTACCCAAGTGGGGCAAATAACCTCTGACCTTTCCATGCCTTTGCTTATTAACTTCCTTATCAAAAAGTACTTTCCAAAAATGCCAAAATTCTTATCTTTGACCTTTCCCTTTCCAAAGCTACAGCTTCATGGTATTGACTTAAGGTTTGTCAGTATAACAAATAAACCATTGGATAAACGGTAATTGGATGCGTGCAATCTAACGAGTTTTAGACATAAGAATATGTAGTTTCAGGTAGCCAGCTTCTGAAAGCCACTATCATGTCTGATAATATCTGATGAAATTATGCAACTTTCTCTGTTGTCACTTTTGAACGAATTACGAAAGCTCCTCATTTAGTGGACTGCTACTCTGATAAAAAAAGTTTTCAGACGATAACAAGTGATACTTGGTGTGAAAGAGTAACACTCCTATATCATTTCCAAATTCTTGAACATGGATAGGTGGAGCAATCGCTTATTAGAAGTATATGAGCATATAGTATTTTACCAAGTGCACAAAAGTAATCAGGCACGAAATTTCAAATCAGATGTGAGAGGTTCTAAGATACCAGAAGCATATCATATGAAGACATTAAGATAAAAACACCTCGTATCAGGATTTACTTCCATTCACCTGTTCTCATAACTCTGACCGGTGACGGAGCATTGCTGGAAGCATCCATCAGTTGCACAAAACACATAAAGCATTCCAAAGAAACCCATTTGAAATGGCAACAACATTTTGAGACACTATTGAAAATAATTCCCCTTTTGAAGGGCAACGGCCGAGAGTATATATATAAATATATATATATATACTATTATATAATATAGATTATATATATATATATATTATATATAATATATATATTTATATATATATATATATATATATTATATATATATATATATATATATATATATTATATATATGGATTTAGTTTTGCAATATGTGTACATCTTCCTCTATCCTCCAGGACTCTCTCATCTCTCTCTACTCCTCTCCTCTCTCTTTTTCTTCTCTCTCTCCTTTCTCTCTCTCTCCTCTCTCTCTCTCTTCTCTCTCTCTCTCTCGCTCTCTTTCTCTCTCTCTCTCTCTCTCTCTCTCTCTCTCTCTCTCTCCCTCTCTTCTCCTCTTCCTCTCTCTCTCCTCTCTCCCCTTAACATAATAATCTATCGAAGTAATAAATATCACGGCTTATAAGGGGAAGGACGACACAATATAGTTACAAAAAAAGGAGATTAAAATGAATACATAGAGAGGGTAAAAAAAACCAAAAAAAGAAAAGAAAATGAAAGATTGTGTTTTTTATTAAAGAAAAAAAGAAAAAGTAGTATTATAATATTTTTTTTTAAAAAAAAAGAAAAAAGAAAAAAAGTATATTTATAATCGATAAAATTGAGAGAAGTTTGGAAGAGAGATAAATGACATGTTTCACAATGCGAGTGAAGGCGGCCATTATTGGATTCTGAAATCATGCTTAAAACAATTATGAGGGAAGCCACAAAAAGAGTAAAACAAATCGTCTGTTATTGAAGAAATTTCTTTCAAAAATATCTTTTAAAAAAATAATAGTTTTCTTTATAAAAAAAATAACAGTTTTGAATAATATAATTTAAAGCTAAAATTCTGAATTAAAAATATTTTATTTTCAACCATTAGACGAAATAAAAAGATTAGATCAAAAGCTTTTGTATTTTCATTTTGTTTATTCAGTTTGTAAAGAGATACATGTAAACAAATCAGAAGAAAAAGGAGAGAGAGAGAAGAGAATGAGAGAGCAGAACGCTGAAGGCGGTTGTTGTGCGCGGAACATGCGATACAAAACCAACCAACACACACAAAACCACACACAAACACCAAACAACCACCCCACACACACACCAAAAACACCACACAACACGAAGCTACAAGCAAGAGAGCCACCCACCAACCACAACGCACAGAACAACACCCAACAAAAAACACACACAAACAAAACACACACACCAAACAACACAGACGAAACCACACAACAAACCAACAAACTACACACAAACCAACCACAACGACCGACCAGCCACACACAAACACAAAAAAACCACCACACAAACGCGAACCACAACCACCAAGGAAAAAACCACAAAAACACAAAAAACCAACAACAAACACACCAAACCAACACAATACCAAAAACCACACCACACAACAACAAAACACCACAACCAAACCACACAAAACAAAAAAAACACCACAACACAAAAACAACAAGCCGTCCGAGAACCAGCAACCACACGCAACCAACACGAAAAGAGCGAGGAAGGAAGGTGCCAGGATAGAGGATGAATCGCACGACACAGAACGGGAGGGGTAGGAGAGACGCAGAACAAGACCCAAGAGGGAGGGGGACGAACGAGCGCGAGAGAAGAGAGAGAGAGAGAGAGGTACCGAGAGACAAGATGAGAGAGGAGAGAAGGAAAGAGAGAGAGATATTATATTATATATATAATATATATAAATATAATAAATCTAATAGAGATATTGTCTGCATATAAATAAATACGTAAACTCCCATTCATTAAATTGAAATATATATATAATATATATATATATATCATTATGGTGAGAAAATATAGCTATTGACCTTTTGATGTAAAGTAAATTTTAAAATTTTAACATTATAAATGAAAGTTAATATTAAAATGTTAATTAAAAATCCTAGAGGAAATAAATATTTTTGAAGTTTATAATTTACA
Organism: Trachelipus rathkii; assembly: GCA_015478945.1. NCBI lineage: Eukaryota > Metazoa > Arthropoda > Malacostraca > Isopoda > Trachelipodidae > Trachelipus > Trachelipus rathkii. The sequence continues at coordinate 29,310 of JABUQX010068124.1, read as the reverse complement.
AAAAATATTAGCTACCTTGTGGGTAAAACTTCACACATTCGGTGGAATTTCTATTGTCATAAAAAAATGTTCACTGAAAAATTCTTCACCGTTGGTGTAGCACTTTTATGAGTAGCATGTGTTTCATTTGTCTCGTTGTAAATGCATTTTTGTTAAATGATATAAAATTAATTTCTTAATAACAAACCTATAAAAGGGTTAAACTCATAAAAATAATAAAAAAATTTTGTCCATACAACATAAGATTCTAACAAAAAATTTTTCAATTATAAGTTAAGTGTTATAATTTATTAATTAAATATTTAGAATGTGCTCTCTCCACTTTTTTTGAAGCCCCCCCCGACCCAGCCATTTCAATCACGACGAAAGCAAATATAACAAACTAAAATACCTGAAGATACACTATTATATTGACATTTAGTTATATGTAGAGCTCATCACGCAAAAGAAATAGAAAATGAGTGAACGGTTCTGCATATAGGAACAAATAGAATAGATGAATTTCGAACAGTTTCACGCTTAGTTTGAGTTTAGAAGAAGTGGTATAGTAACATATATATATATATATTATATAATATATATATATATAATATAATATTAAATATACTATATATAAAAAATTAATTATTTATATATATTATTATATTATAATTATATTATATATATATATTTGTAAAGTAGTTATAGGCAATTAGGGCTCGAGCCGACGGGAACAGAGGGACTTTTCCATACCCCGAATAGGGGAGGGCGGAGAACCCCGCGGACACCCAAATACCAAAAGAGCTAAATATAATATTAAAAATATAAAAATGTTCCACTCCACTAAAAATTGTAATTATGATTCTACATAGGTCACATCTATATGGATTGTACTGTTCTCTTTATTTATGTAAATGTTACTCTTATCTTTGTAATTACTATTAATTTGTTTTTATTTTTAGAATTTTCATATGTCTGCTATGATAATACTAGGCATTCCGTGTTTTGATCTGCATATTCCCATCAATAAAAACCTCTCGCAGGCTAAACCAACCTCCAACCCCTCCACCCCTATAGATCATTAAATATAGATAATAAAAACTCCAAAGCTAAGCACCGTGGTTGAACAATCCGGCGCCATTCATCCAAACCCTGGCCCACAAACAAATACTATTTGCCCCATCTGTAAGAAACACATTACAAGAAATCAACCATCTATAGAATGTTTCCAATGCAAAAAATGGATCCATAAGAACAAATGCTTCCCTTTCACGCTTCTACCTGGACATAATCATACATGGTTCTGCTTCATATGCAACCCACCATACCACTCCACCCCAAATCAAACAGAACACTAACAAATCTACTATAAAAATTATCCAGATAAACATAAACGGCTTAAATGGTAAACAATCCGAAATCACAACCTTTCTTTCCAAATACAACATCGATATAGCCCTAATACAGGAAGCGCACATACCACAAAACACTTTAAAAACACCCTTCTATGGATATGACTCCATCTACTCCAACTCACCACCAGAAAACCACACACTACTAACCTTAATTAAAAACAACTTACCCTACCACAACACTACAACCGAAACCACCAACCTGCTGAATGACCCAATCCTCAATATTCAATCATTTACCAATAACACCCCTCACAATATCATAAATATATATACATTCCCCATCCCACATCCCAACACTGCCCAAACAACTACAAACCAAATTTACACCCCATCAACACAATAAACAACCTAATAATAGGAGGTGACTTCAATGCCCACCACATTGCCTGGTACATTGATTACCCCTCTGACAATCGAGGAATCCACATTCTAAACGAACTCGATCCATTAAACATACTAAATTATAAAAACCTACCTACTCGTATCCCCCATCAAACCAATCAAACCAAGACATCCCCTGACATTACTTTCTCCTCCCCTTCTCTCTACACCAACATCACATGGAATACAGAAATTGATCTGCCATCAGACCACATCTCAATAATAATCACCTATCAAGCAACAAAAAATACCATATACAATTACCATACCCAAAATAACCAAAACATTCACAAACTACATAAAAGCAAATTGGCAGAACTTCACTCAACACACTGAATCCAACCTACCCACACCAACAAACTACAACTCCCGCTCTCTACACAAAACCATAGATAACTTCACCAAAATAGTCCAGAAAGCCTCCAATCTTTACATACCTAAAGGTCACAGAAAACACTACAACCCCTCACTTATCCCAAAATCAGTAACTTAATAAAACAAACGACATCCAACAACAACGAATATATACTGTACTCCAGAACTGACTGCACAAATAAATTCCTTAAACACACAGATCACCAATTTAATTTTCACCCACAAATCAGAAAAATTCAAGAAACACCTAAAGGACAGCATGGGCAGACCTGAAGAGAAATGAACATGGCCATTCGCGAAAAAAAATTCGCCAAAAGCGTAAATACGCCACGGATAATATTTTATAAAGGATAGAAATTTAGGACAACTAAATAAAAAAATAAACAAATAAATAAATAAATAAATAAATATATAAATAAATAATTAAATAAATAAATAACAAAGTAAATAATAAAATAAATAAATTAATAAATAAAAATAAATAAATAATGTAAATAAAAATAAATAAATAAATAAATAAATAATAAAAAATAAAAATAAAAAAAAAACAATAAATAAATATAAATAAATAAATAAATAAATAATAATAAATAAATAAAAAAATAAAAAAATAACCAAATAAGATAAACAATAAATAAATAAATAAATAAATAAATAAATAAATAAATAAGTAAATAAATAAATAAATATTAATAAATAAATAATGAATAACTAAATAATAAAAAAAATAATTAAAATAATTAATATTAATAAATAAAAATAATAATTAAAATAAAAATATAAAATAAATAAATAATTGAAATTGTATAAAAAAATAAAATAAATAAATGAAATAAGAATTAAAATAAATAAATAAATAATAAAAATATATTTAAAAATAATAACGTAAATAAATAAATAAAATAAATAAGATATAATAATAAATAAATAAATAAATAAATTAAATAAATAATAAATCAAAATAAATAAAAATTAAAATTAATAAATAATATAAATAAATAATAGAAATAAATAAAATTAAATAAATAAATAAATAGGAAAAATAAAATAATAAATAAAATAAATAAATAATTAAAAAATAATAAAATAATTAATTAATATAAAAAATAATAAATAAAAATAAATAAATTATAAAAATTAAATTAATTAAAAAATAAAATTTGAAATAAAAATAATAATAGGATATTATATATAAAAAAAGTAATTAAATAAATAAGAAAAAAGTAAATGAAAAAAAAATAAAATTAAAAAAATAAATAAATAAAAATAAAATAAATAATAAAATAAATAAATAAACAAATAAATAATAAAATAAATAATAAAATAAATAATAACAATAATAATAAAAATTATAATAATAAATAAATAATTAAATAAAAACATATAATTTAATAAAAATAATAAAATAAATAATAAATAAAATAATAATAATTAATAATAGTGATAATCTTTAAAATAATTAAAATAAATAATAATAATAATAATAATAATAATAATAATAATAATAATAATAATAATAATAATAATAATAATAATAATAATAATAATAATAATAATAATAATAATAATAATAAATAAATAAATAATAGATAAATAATTAATTAAACAAATAAATAAAAAATAACGGATAAATAAATTTTAAATAAATAATAAAAATATATAAATAAACAAATAAATAAATAATTAAATAGATAAGTAAATAATAAGTAAGTAACTAAAAAATAATTAAAAATAGTAATTTTTGCCTCCAAATAATAATCACAGTTACAGAGGCCATGGTTTTAAAGTTACACGAGTTACAACTTTGCTTCATTAATCAAATTGGCAAAATCAATCCTTTATTTGGACCCTTTTTAACGACCTACTTTTGGGTCTCTAAAATATCGTCAGACATTCGGATATGTGAACCCTCTTAATTGGGTTCCGGTTTTTACCATTAATTACAATCAGAGTTAACGAGGCCAAGGTTACAAAGTTACACGAGTTACAACTTTGCTACTTTAATAATCAAATTGGAATAAATCAATCCTTTTTTTGGACCATTTTAAACGACCTAATTTGGGTCTATAAAAAAAATCGTCAGACATTCGTACATGTAGAGACCCTCTTAATTAGGACCCGCTTAATACAACGAAATTACAATCAGAGTTACTGAGCCCGTGGTTACAAAGTTACACGAGTTACAAGTTTGCTACTTTAATAAACAAATTGGCATAAATCAATCCTTTCTTTGGACCCTTTTTAACGACGTACTTTGGGTCTCTAAAAAAAATCGTAACATATTAGGACATGTGGACCCTCTTAAATGGGACCCGCTCTTTCCAACGAAATTAAAATCAGAGTTACTGAGGCCGTCGTAGCAAAGTTACACAAGTTACAACTTTGCTACTTTTAATAATCAAATTGGCATAAATCAATCCTGTATTCGAATCCTTTTTAACGACCCTCCTTTGGGTTATCACTAATAAAAATTGATCGTAACACATTCGGACATTTGGGCCCTCTTAAATAGGACCTGCTTTTTACAACGAAATTATAATCAGATTTACTGAACCTGTGGTTACAAAGTTACACAGAGTTACAACTTTGTCTACTTTATAATCAAAATTGGCATATAAATCAAAAATATTCATCTTGGAACCCTTTTTAACGACCTTAGTTTGTTAGGTTATATCTAGAATAATCGTTAACACATCGAACAGTGGACCTCTCATTAATTAGGTATCCCAGTGCATCATGACAAACCGGAGTTATAAAAGAGTTGTATACTTGAGGCTCAGTGGTTAATAAAAAGTTATTTTACCTTATCCCCCACCCGGGCCCCCCCCCAACGATATTGTAAAAACAGGGGGGTCGCTTTTTTGCTACTTTATATAATCAAAATGTTCATAAACCAATCCTTTATTTGGACCCTTTTCAACGACAAACTTTGGGTCTCTAAAAAAAATCGTAACATAATCGGGCATGTGGACCCTCTTAATTGGGAAAAAGCTTTTTCCAAGAAATTTTAATAAAGACGTTACTGAACCATCGTTTGCAAAGTACAGAGTTACAAGTTTTCTACTCTTAATAATCAAATTGCATAAATCAATTCTGTATTTAGACCCTTTTTTACGTCCAACTTTGGGTACCTAAAAAAAAGTAGTAACACATACGGACATGTGGACCCTCTTAATTAGGACGGCTTATACAACGAAAAATTATAATAAGAGTTTACTGAACCCGTGGTTTATAAAAAAGGTAAAGGTATTCATAAATTTACTCATAAATATCACTCATACATCTTTTATTTGAGTGGATATCTCTTTTTAAACTACTACTTTGATGGTTACCTCAATAAAAATAATACATAATCTACAATTTCGCTACATGAGTTATGGCCCTCTACTTAATATTAGGTATCCCGCTTTATATCAACTCGATAATTATAATAGATTATATGTTATAGTACTGAGTTCCGTGGATTACAATGATTACTCAACTCGAGTATTACAACTTTGCCACATTTAATATTTCTCTCAAAAACTGTGCATAAAATCTCCTCAATCTGTATTTGGACCATTTTAAACGATTCCTAACTTTTGTGAGGTTTCTCATTAAATATAAATATATTCGTAACAATTATTATATGACAATGTTGAACCACTCTGCTCTTAATTAAGTGATCCCTGTTTTTATTAGTCAACTTGAAGTATTTTTAATAATGAGTTATTTTTAATGCCGTGGTTTTACAAAGGTTTACGCTAGTTTACTAGACTTGCTTCTTTAATTAATCAAAAAATGTCATTAAATCACTCTTTTATTTTGGACCTTTGTTAACTATCTGTATTTGGAATTCTCTATAAATACAAAAAGAAATACTACTAACAGATTCTAGTTCTTCGGTTGGAGACCCCTCTATGTTAATTGGACCGGTTTTTTTACAACGAATATAAACAGTAGTTACTGAGCCCTGTATGGCACTCACCAAAGTACCACAATTTGTTACTTTAATAATTAAATTGTACATAAATCATATCTTTATTATGGTAATCCTCTTGATTATATACAAGCCTTACTATTTTTTGTCTTCTAAATTAATAATTCACAAATGTAGGTTACGTTGACACATTCGGACCTAAACATTCCTTGTCTCCATTCTGACTTGGTACACCAAGCTTTTTTCCATCACACATTTATAACTCTCGAAGTCACAGGATGGCGTATGCTGTTGCAATGTTAACGAGGTTCAAAACTTTGGTGTACTTTAATAATGCAACTTGGATATAAATTACTCGGAGATCCATGTACTTGGCGTGACTCTCATTTTTAACGACCTGAAAGTTTGGATATCTGGAGATAAAATTAAATCGAAACACGACTTTGGGACATGTGGACCCTTCTTAATATGATGGACCACTATACAACGAATTTATAATCAATCTTGGTACTGATGGGCCGTGGTTACAATAGTTATAGATGAGTTTACAAACTCTTGCTATTTAATATATCTCCAATGAATAGTCTTAGCGATCCTGTTATTTGGACCCTTTTATATCAGAACCTTACATATAATTTGCCTCTAAAAAAAATCTTATCTATCGTTTAACATATGTAGGACTAGAGTGAGCACTATTAGTTATGCGGGCCCTCCTGACAACTCCAAATTATAGACATTAAGGACTGTAATGCACCTCGATTACATAGTTACACGTAGTTTTCTTGCTACCTCTCTCAGTGAATTGCAATCGAAAATTCTCTCAATCTTTTATTACTATGTTTTGGACCTCTATATCTAACGACTTAACTTTTGGTATTCAAGGAAGAATTCAATATTCATCTAATCAAATCTCCAACATGTCTCACTTCCCCCTCTCATAATATTTGGCATCTCTGTAGTTTTACAAGAAATTATACATCATGAGTTACTTTGAGAGCGGTGAGGTTACAAACTCTTATCTACGTGAGTTTATACATACTTCCCGTTAGTTACTTTAAAATCAAAGCATGTGTGGCATCATTTTTAAATTCAATTATTATGTTATTTGTGATCTCCATTTTAATCGATCCCCTCATTTGGTCTGGAAAAAATAGTATACAAACAACCTCGGACAGTGGTGATCATACTTGATATTGTACCAAGTTCCTTGTCAAACGAAATTATTAATCAGAGGTTACGTGAGCGTCGATGATGATTTGGCCGATTTTCGTAGTCCGGTAGTCTCAACTCTTGCTAACTTTAAATAATTCAAGGAATTAGGACCCATAATTGTCAATACTATGTATGCTGGACCCTTTTATTAAATAACAATACCAGCAAAACCGTGATGCCAATGAGGCCGAAAAAAATCGTGAGGAAAAACAATTTTGCTGGGCCATGAAACCATTCGGGACTCTCTTAAATATGACCCGCTTTATACAACGAAATTATAATCAGAGTTACTGAGCCCGTGGTTACAAAGTTAAATAATCAAAATTAGCAAAATCCTCTTTTTGGATCCTTTTGGATCCTTTTTAACGACCTGCTTTTGGTGTCTAAAAAAATCGTAACACATTCGCACATGTGGACCCTCTTAATGGGGACCCGCTTTTTACCACAAAATTATAATGAGAGTTACTGATGTGATGGCACTACTGTAGGTTACAAGTTACGCTGAAGTTACAACTTTGCTACTTTAATAATCAAATTGGCATAAAACAATCCTTGTATTCTTAGGTACACGCTTTTAAATTTGGTGAGGAGCGGAAACAGGAGAAAAAAATTGGAACATAGATAGGGATAGTGAACTCCCATCTAGCATATCAGTTGGACACTGTTTTATTCCAGAGCAGAAATTATAAAGTTCGCACTCACTGAGCCATCGTTGCAAAGCTTACACGAGTTAACAGAGCTTGCTACGCTTAATACCAAATTGGGCATAATCGATCTGTATGTTGAACCTAGTTTTAACGATCTACTTTGGGTACCTAAAAAAAAGTTCATGCATTCGAACATGTGGACCCTCTTAATTCGACCCGCGTTTATACAACGAAATTATAATAAGAGTTACTCAGGCCGTGGTTACAAAGTAACACGAGTTACAACGTTAACTACTTTAATAATCAAATTAACAATCATGGTTTTAGGGTTGTCAATCATTTTTTGAATGAAATATTATGATAAAGCGGAAAATTTTCTAGGTATTGTTTTAAAAAAAAAAATTATCGCCATTATGTTTTATGTGCTCTTTATACGTTTCAAAAGTGTATTCCACTGCAAATTTTGATTTCAGTTCTTGTTTTTTTTAACTTCATATTGCACTCTCAGTGATATATACCGTTCTAGAAAGGACGTCGATTTAAGTATAATACTTGCGCAGCACCTTGCATCAAGCTGTCGTATTATGGATATATGCAAATAGAGCCAATGAAATGAATCAGATATATCTATTAAATCGCAAAATGTCCTATGACAAACTTATATAAAATAATAAATGCGAGTAATATATACGTACAATAATAGGGTTCTGTTTACATTCGCTATGAGAAATTTACAACCTTTATAGAGGAAAACGTAATATCATTCGTTGGATTTAGAGAAGAGGAAAAGAAGTCGATTATATATAGATTAGTGTTGCAAAAATCATCAAACATCACACAAATTATGTTTTTGAAACGCAGACACTAACGTGTGTAAGATTATTAAAATATTAGTGCTAATAACAAAACGTATTTCCATATTAATAGATATATAATTTTAGCTAGTTTAATTTTGGTTTTTATATAAAATTCTATTCACTATACAATAGAAAGAGTATATTATAATTAGTAGGTAGATATAAAATAATCTTAACTTAATATATATATATATATATATTATATATAATATTATATATATATATTTATATTATTATAATTATATATATATATATAAAATTATATTATATATAGATATATATATATATATATATTATTATATATATATATAAATATATATGAGTAAATTAGTATATTATAAATTAGCTATAGCAGCTAATTATGCATTGAGTGTTCGAAGCTCCAAATACATAAAATGAGTTTTTTTAGTAAATAACTTATATAGGTAGAGCGCTTCGAAACATACCTTTTTATAAAGTCATTCCATTAGTAGAGAAAATTTATTATAGCAATATTCTATATATTATATATTATAAGTGACATAATATATATATATATATATATATCTAATATATATATATATCTCATTGAAATATGCTTTATATATATAAATATATAGTATAATGTGTATATATATATAGTTATATTATTGTGGTTGTACACATCTATCTCGAAGATTATTTATTCCTATTAATCTTATGTTATATGTTCAATAATAGATGATATAATATAAGTATGAAGGTTTTAGGATATAGAGATACTTATTTTATATATGATATGGAATGCACTAAGTTTCAACTCTTCATCCATCATAGGTGTTTACTTGACTAGCAAAATGATATATATATATTAATTATAATAATATATATTAATACTTAATTATATATTATATATATAGTTATTATATATTATAATGTATATATAATTATAAATAAAAATTATAATAATATAATATAATATTATATTTGTAATTTATATATGTATGTGTAGTTATTATTATAATATTATATAATTATAAGATATAATAAATTATAATTAATAATATATAATATATATATAATCTCAGTATTATATTTAATTTTTTTATAATATATATTTATGTAATATATATATTAATATATATAATTATTATTATTAAAAAGAACAGGTATATGTAAATATAATATATGTAAAATATAATGTCTTAATGATGTAATTTATTTATAGAAGTTAGATTATTCTGTATTTGTATTTGAAACAATTACATACTCGCTTAAATTATATTCTATGTCTCTCGTCTATTTTACATTAGTAGTTGTTTAAAATATAGTGTGAGTTTTGGATGGTGAAACTTAATATAGTGATTAATAATGTATTAATAGTTTATTTCACTAATTTAGCTATATAAGTATATATTGTATATATTATATGGAGTTATTATGATTAATTGTTGTTTAATTATATTTAATGATACTTATAGATTATTAAAACCTATGATCCCTCCTATAATCAATAATTTTTATTAATTTATTTCTGTGAGTGATTAATCGATAGGTTTTAAGTAGGTAGTATCTACATTAAATTATTATATGTACTTAATAAATTATAAGTGAAAGATAGCAACTAAATTAATATGATATAAGACACTTTAATTTTATGTTATTTAATTAATATTGTGAGCACTTTCCCAGCTAATGTTCTCTCGATAGTCTTGCATTTTTCTGTAGACATTTTTTAGTGATATTTAATATTAGTATTATTTATATTATGTGATATCCTATATGTTCCAAACAGTGTATACTGCGAAATACTTATAGTTATTATGTTATTACAGCGAGTGTGAATAAAACTTTCGATTTACCTCATAGTATAGTGGTTATAATGTTACCCACAATTAGATAAATATGTGATAGCATAATTATTAAGTGACTTGACAATATATGAGTTAATTAGTATAAAGGTTATACGTTTGTATTAATTACATTAACCTACAATGATTAGTGATTGGCATATTTACTTAAGGTTATATTAAGTGATTGGAACTTATCATTAATTAGTATAAGTAACATTATTATATTACACTGCTTAAGATTGTAGTTAGTGATATTGTTGTATTTTGATTAATTCAATATATTATAATAATATTCTTATTTATTAAGTTATCTCTAAATTGTATAAGGTCTATAATGTATATAGTCTTTATTAATGATTGGAGTAAAATATCTCTATATTTTAGTTATCTCCATAGTATAAGCATTTATTATACTTATTCGCATACTTATTGAGCATATATTATATAATAATAATTAACCATTATAGCGATATTAATAAATAAATTATTTAAGTTTAAATTATATAATTAATTTAATTAATCCTATATTATTAGTTAGTAATATATTAATTATAGATACGGAGTTCAGGTATTTTATTTTGAAAGTGATTTCTTAACAGCTCCTTATGATGTAGTTACTCGAAAACGCTAGGCAGAGTATAGGCCTTATCACTGACGTGATTTAGAGAAATGCCATTATAGTTTGAAGTTTAATATATTATTGGACTGGTCAGCTCACGAAAATATTTCATAAAGATTAGTGATATAGTGATATAGTGATTTAGAGAATCATTTTCTTTTATTATATATTTTTTATTGGTATACATTTAATGTGTCTCTTAGTGCTCATACTGTTCTCAAGATATAGTAATAAGTGAGTTTTATTGGTTTTAATTACTTATTATGTTGTGATATAGCATAAAGTGAATGTAATATCTCTCTGCGATTATATACAGTTCGAGCATACTGTATAGTCGTGTAGTATTAGTCTTCTCTCACTCTCTGCACTATATACGTCTACCAGAAGGAAACTTTGGTACTTCCTCACCCCTGCTTCTGTTGTAAGTATTTCTCACCAGTGATATTCCCCTCATATATTCGTTGCTCTAAGAATATTGTGTAGGGGATATAGTTCACTATCTACGAGCAGCTCGTGTCGTCGTCTCATATATGAGTGATAGTGTGTTCTCCTACCACCTCTCGTGTCCTCACCCCTGTCTCTGTACTTGCTCGAATGCGTGATAATATAGAGATAAAGAAAACTTAAATAAAATACATATGTACTCGATTAAAAGATATAGATAAATATTATAGAAGATATATAATTCGCTATATTAACCGATAATTTAATAGTGGAGATACTACACGTTAACGAGTAAGAGTATCTTGGTGAGAGTGTGCGTATGTAGTGGTGACTTCGTATGTTATTGATTATACCCAATAGAGTGTATTGGAGATCACCGTGTGTAGTACCGCTCCTCACGATGTATTCCAGAATCATGAGATGAACCCAAAGAGTCCTCATCGTGGTGCGTGTGTATCATAGAAGGATCTCTCAGTCAGGTTGATGGTGGTGGGATAATTTGTTCACACCCACCCTCTCACGTTTCTTCGATAATATACCTGCCATTGTCACGAACTGTGAGTAGTAAGAGCGATCGGAATCATCTCTCACTTATATGTTGACAGAGTGACACTCTGTTGTAACTCGAGTATTACATAAGTCAGTGAGTTGACCTGGTGTCTCTTTTGAAGTGGTGACCACAAAATAGGACCACTTGGGTATATACTCTTTAAATAGACATATAATAGAATAATATAAATTATATAAAATCAATAAGCTTAAATCTAGTTACGCTCCTCATGTTATGTGATATTCTTTCGTCCAGAACTATATGACGTAATCACAGAAGAGTGATTGGTTTTACGGTAGAAGAGTAAATTCATAATATGTATAAGTACTCCATGTGTGTTGTTGTGTAGGATCCTCGTCTTGTGTCTATAGAGACCAACTATTTGTGTCATAATCTCAAATAGCAATATGTCCTGAAACTCCGATATGTACCCACCTTTTGTAACTCAGATGAACTGAATCATAAAATGTTTTTCAATAAATAATTTACATGTGATTATAAGATAAGCATGAATTAAGATATGTCTTTTGTGTTACTCTCGTGAGTAGGTATATTCATATAGTTTATACATGATCTCATAATAAAATTGAGTTAGTTAATTTTATTCATATACTAAATAGATGAAGTAAGTAAGTATCTTATTTCCTGATTACCGAAACATAATAACTAAATTCATACTAGGCTCCTATCATAATAGCAGCTGTATTTATAATAAGTAAAAATAAGTGTGTTATCCTATATATGCTCAAGTGAAATATCCGTATTGACTTATCTCAATAATCAGGATACAAATATAGTAAATTACATAAATATTCTTATATCCCATAATATACTCAATATGATGAGAAAGTAATTGTGATAGGGAGCTCGATATTATACTCAGTAGTGTTGGATGTGTTGGTTTATCTCTATATACTCACTTAAAACTCACTCTCTCCATCTTCACTTTAATCTTAGTATCTGTTGCTAGAGGTAATCATAGAATAAGCACATTTTAAGTTAAAAAATAATAATGAACCTCTCTGATATTCAGATATAGTCAATATGTATCACAGAATGTTAAGACTGATGAGAGTGCATATACGATCCTTCTAACTAATATATACTCTTATTCTTTACTCTTGGTATATAGTTACGGGTCTTTCAGTATGGTTTGTCTTCGATATGTTGTGTTCTTGACTCTATACTATATATATTAATTTACCTTCTCATTCTTCTATTTACTTCTATTCTTCTATCTTCTGTACCGGTACACTTAGCCTAATATCACTCTTTTTTTATTACACTTCTCTAAGTAAAAAATTTGACCTTAATCTAAATAGATCTCAAATAGATATATCAGCTAACACAATATATGAATGAAGTCTAACGATCAAAGCTGAGTCAAACAGAATGATAGATGTAGGGATATGCTAAACTCAGATAAAGTGAGGATAGCCAATTTCGGATGATATGAGTTTTAGCATTGATAATTTCATATCTACAGTGAGTAATAAACTTAAAGTATATAGCAATAAGTAGATTGAAAATGTAAATCGATGTAAATATTTGTGTGAAGGTTATGCTCAAAATAATAAATTACGCAATTGAATCTAAAAGAATATAAAAAAAAAAAGAGTTCAAAATTTTAATTTGATTAAATACAATGTATATCCTCTTAGTATTTATTATTATATAGTGACCTATGGTCTTATTCATTATTGTTTTGAACCTCATTGTGAGTTTATTTTCCACGATAAGATTTAACGAGAGTGTCCCCCATAATACAAGTTGTTCCCCTCTAAAAACTCATTCCAACAAATGTGTGGTTTTTGACGGAAGTGAGGTGTTGACTTATAAGGGCTATACTCAAGCACATTATCTCTCAGGTACCGTGGCTCACCAGCTGATTTGTGCGACTCTATGTATATGTTGTAGTTACTGCCGGAGCCAATCCTTGAATTTACCTAATTCTAATACCTTTTAATAGTGAAAACTCAACTTCTGAATATTACTATCATCACTCAATAATTTCAGGGCCTTAATATACATCTAATATATTTATATAGTTATTATGTGATGAATAGTGCAGGGGCTGGTGAGCCCCCTCATTCAGGTGTAATTATAATTGCGTTGAAGTAGCTATCGCTCTAGTGTGGTATGACTGTGGTGTACTTTATGATACATTGAGGCTACCTCACCATACTAACACCTACTCCAAATTTTTATCAGATACGATACTCTTAGTTATATATATTATTGATATTGTATATTTAATGTACTGAGAGGCCTGATAGGTAGCTCAGCTAAATATATAGTGTGTGTAGTGTGTAGGTGTATGAGTGTAGTAGTTAACTATATATAACAGGATCAGAGTGTGACATAGTGTGATGGGAATCACACCTAGGATACGCCAGATACGCATCAGATACATGCGTGCTCTCAAACCCGTGTCTCGGATATCTCGGCAAGTGCTCAAGCCATCCGACAGCAGAGCGCCCTACAAGAAGCTACTAATATAATATAAAAGTAAAGTATATCATGGTCCATTTTTCATCGGACAGTATACACTCATACATCTCCTTTATACATGTGTGTCAGTCTATATCTTGACAAGTATATTAATAGAATACACTAATATACATATGTGGCGTATTGTGCTTAGTAGCTTAGTGATGCTCATCTTACCAAATCCCTCTCTCCCCTACAAACGAAAACTTTATTTTTGGAGTGGGCGGCAATTGGTCTCTTAATTCTTAGGGTCTCCTCATTGGGAGACATACGTGATATAATCTCTCGCTAGACTCGCCGTATTGCATAAGCTCTCTCTCTCCGTGAAAGTTGACCAAGTACCTCGAATCTCGTCTAGCGACATAAGTATATTAACATTCCATACTAACTACTCGCATCATTATCAATATAAAATCATACGTTGAGTACTTAATATTTGCTAGCTACCTATATCGGCTTGCGATATGCGCATCTCAGACAGATGAGAGCAAGGGCTCTCTCCCTCAGATAAATCTCTCTTGAGAGTGGTGACCAGCGTAACGCGGCGGATTAACACGTACCAGAGGTGGCACCGTCACCCCCTTCCATCTTAAATATACGATAGTCATCTACCAGACATTAGAAAATTGTAGCACTGAGGATTAGTGCTATCTTCTCTCTCTTATCTCCCTCTCATTACTCTTCTCCTCACTCTCTCATATTATTACTAAAGTGCTATTTTAAGTGACAATAATATATACTCTGTAATTCTCCATGTTATACATATCTCGATAAAAAAGGGTCTGAAGTACTCGGTTCATAATATGATAGGTTAATCATCATATACTTAATAATATATATATATATATATATAATATATTATATATATATATATATATAAATATATATATATATATATATATTAAATTAATAGTTAATAATTTAATATTATATATTAATATATATATTAAAATATATTTAATATATAATATTAATATATAATATTATATATTATATATATATATTATATATAATTAATATATTAAACTTAATTAATATTATATATATATATATTAATATTATATAATATAACATAATTATAACTCCTTTAGTAGTAATAAAAGTAACCATAGTTATGTGAAGCGTAGACTGGCTCGAGATATAATCTATTAACATATTAATTTAAAATTAACATTGATTATTACATAATAACAAAATAAAAGGCAGCTGTGATATAGAAAATTCGAGATCTCACTCTCATAGGCAATAATATAATATAATATACTATAAAATAGTATGATATAATATAGTTGTACACTGATACGTTTAACGTTATGCGGAGCCAGGTATGCTGATTTACGAGGTGCACTGCTCACTCAAGAATGAGTACCTTTACGGTGATTATTAAGATCCAATAACTGAGGCGTTGTTGACTCCCACTCTAGGTGAATAAATACGCTTCTTAACGATACTCATCATGAATAAATAACATATTTATTATTAGACCTCCTTATAAAACGTTACTAAATATACTCACGCCTAAAAATTAAACTCGAATTTTGTGCATATAAATGTTGCTCACAATGTTGCTCACAATAAATTATGTTGTGACTATATAATATTCATTGATTTATATATAGCATAATACTTAATATATTAGAGTCAAATATACTAATTATGTGCATTGCATAACTAATTTATTGCAATGAGTGTGTAATATATGATATATATGTCAATACGCCATCAATTGATTAGTAGTATATATTATTATTAGAGTAGTATTATTACGGTTATATATTATATATGATAATAATATATAGCTCAAACTTATAATCTAGTAATCACACTCTCGCTCAATTAGTTATGTCTGTATATTATGAATATACCTAAATCGTGTAACGATAGATAATACAAGCTCTCTCACAGTGAAATATCTGCATATAGAAATAGATATGTAGTACGAATAGTGATCAGATAATTATTGTGATATAATACTCATAGTGTCATTTAGCTTATAATTCGTACTGAATTATATTTTACTATATAGTATCACATATAACGATTAATATATATATATAATTCATTAGATATTATTATAATAAATGAGTAGTTAGTAAATAGTAATAAATAATAATGAGTATAATATAATAATAATTATATAGAAATAATAATTAATTAAACTAAATTATTAAATATTAATAAATAAATTAAATGATAATAATATTAAAATAATTAATTAAATAATTAATATAAAGAATCAAAGTATTTAAATATATTGGAGATTTACTCTTGATTAACGATATATCTCGAGCCATACCCTGAAAAGTATTTCCTCTTACTAAGAGCAAGTATATACATATTATACTCATTTAATACACATCTCTCACAATCGTATACTCTAAATCTAAACTATAACATCACATTTATTGATATTCTTATGATTAGTATAAATACCACCGTATATATAGTGCACCGAGTATGCTCTCTCACTCGCTATAATCATGATCGACGTATCATCATCGGAAATCAGTTCTATCAGAGTATAAATTTAAGTACTTTAGTAAAAAATAGGTAGTATTTTATAGAGTGAATTTATATAATTAATAGTATAAGACACTAACTCCACTAAAATCCGAAACAGCATTAAAAGAGCGGCTTCTCCATCATAAACCAAGAAAAAATGATTTTTTAATAGAAACTGCGACGTTATGAGGAGTAGCAGTATATAGAGTGAGTGCTATTACAAGCACATTACTTCATCACAAATAAACTCACACCCATTCAATCGAACTCTTTAACTGTTCAATTTATTCCTCAATTAATCATTGCAACAGTTTTTAGAATAATTGAACAAAGGCGTCCATGTTAATGTATATTATATTCGTAAGATTATCGTTTAACTACTCAAAAAGTTATGAAAAAAACTAAAGGGTTAGAAATAAATGATTCTAAAAGTTATTATTGTTAAAGGACTCTGAGTATAAATATTAAAAAAATTGTTATGTCCTTGAAGAGATAGTCCCGAGTAAATAGACTCATAGAAAGGAAGCATTACTAGCACCTTATCTAATGTACACCAATACTGAACGCCCGTACACAATAAAGCCTAGGGGTAGGCACTAAGATCGGTGTTTATTTCAACAATATAGGGTCTCGGCACGTGACTAGAAACTAGAATATTATAGCCCTATAAGATGTTACGTGATCCGCCATAGCTTTATATAATATTATGAGGGCCTTACTAATACTATAATATCAATATGATAGTTCCTTATTTATATCTCAAGATATTATTAAAAGAACCAATCTTATCTGTTCGAAAGAAACATCACTATTCAGTTGGAGGATATGATATTTAATGCTCGCACGGATCCTACATTAATAAATAAAGCTGATATTGGAGTTTTGCTTCCTAGAAATACATTATGAATAGTCAAATACGATCTTACTCCGATCTACATTAAGTCATAATAATAATATAATCTCTCTCTAATGATATATTAGTTGAGTGAATTAAGATATAATTAATAAATAAAGTGAGATTAACTATCACATTTTGTATTGATCCATTGATAAGTCAATAAGTTTGTGTTGAATAATTATATGATAAAGAGTGAATAATAATGTTACTAATATTAATTTCTATAATCATAAATTATATTAATAATAATAATACATATTATATATAATAATAATAATTAATAATAATAATTAATTAATAATATAAATTAAATAATTAATAATAATATTAGATATATATTTATATATTTGTATCTGGTAGAATTTAACTTATATTTTAATATTTATTCAATAGTGATGGATAAATTCTAAGTTTCTTATTATAATATTTTCCCTTTTTAAAATTAACTCTTTATATCCTAGCATTAAGAATATAGGATCAATCTGTAAAATAAATAAAAAATAATAATAAATGAACTATAAATACATGATCTGAATATCAGTTATATAACCAAATATATTTTAAATATATTATATATATTATAATATATTATATATTTATAGTTATTTTATTATATTATATACATAAGATAAATAACACCGTCACTCACGGTGCAGTAAGCCTCATAATTCAAGGTAGTAAGGATTATTATGTAATATTCTCGTATAATTATATTATAGGTCCTAGCAGGATCGGAGTACCAATGACCCAAGATAATGTATGCATTATATATTTCTAAACTCTAAATAATCTCTGCGCTCGATCTCTTCGGTGACCAGATTCGGCTGTAATGGAATAACGCTCTACCTGCTTTGTGTGTTTTGCTTGCGATATCGTTCCTATAACTTGAAATGCAATCTTTAATTCACAGCCATGACCAGACATAGTCTGTTTTTTATGTGCTAGTCTAATATGTAATAGGTCTGTACTATATTAGATCCTAGAAAAATGAAATCTCCAAAGAATTTATCTATTAAATCTAAAACCTATTATGCATAATTACTATACCAAATTCATCGTTCCTAGATATGAATTTACTTAGTGTTCACTACCAATATACCACCTCCACCAGCTTAGATACATTATACCATAGATTCTATTATATGTCGAGTCTACTTGTATATAAACTTACCAATCTAATTTTAATAATTCTCATCATGACCGACGTAACACTATTCTTCCTATCTTGTTAGTCACTTTGTACATCCTTCGCATAATTATACTATTTCTTGATGTATTTTAATACTCATTTTCTCCATTCTCCAATAGTGCTAATCATCTCCTTAATCTCTAAATCAAAATACAGGGCAGAGAGTAGAATTATCATTCTTTTTCTACTCATTTTCACCTATTCCAGATTGACATTTTGACAGCTAGTATGTATCAAGCTCGTCGCTCCAACTAACCTCGTTACATTCATCTCAGTTAGCCCATTCGAGCGATGAATATCTGCATTTACACATATACTTCTGAAAAGCGGTTTTTTAAAATATAAAATTCAATTTATTTTGTTTATAAACTTCCCTTCTCTGGGTTCCTCCGATTTCACCTTATATTATTTTACTTCATTCTCTTTATTATTTCTCTCATTCTTCTTGTAGGTTACAATTACCCACCTCCACCTACGTCGTATAAATATGATAAAACGACGTCATCTTACGCATTTCTATTATCTCTACAAAACTCTGAGTTTTAGGTACTTGCGGTTTTTACTATTTTTGACTTTTCACACCATGGATTGTGACATATCTGACTTCTGTGTATGAGTAAGTAGTTTCCATTTCAGGTCCAGTGTGAAACGATTCACACCATACTCATATTTAGCCTCTATCCGAACTTATTTCCTACACATAGATCACCACAGAAAATCACTATTCTTCTATTTACAAACACTTTATACAAACTAGATCCACTAACATTAGTATATATTAACATTGTTCGTTTAGTCGCTATCAACCTGTCAAGGAGACATTCCAACCTATCAAAACCATTCAGCGAGAATTCTCGTTACTGGAAAGACTAGTATAAATATTCCAACTCCGAGAAAATTACGTATCAAGAGAAATCAGATAGACGTGAAAGAGAATAATCCTTCTTAGCTCTCTCCTCTACCAGCTCCAAGAAACAGCTCGCCAAATGCTCAGACCTATGATCGTTTCTTCTATCGCCTGTTTCCGAGCAACTCAAATCTCTCTGCGCTCGCTCATTCGAGCAAAACAAAATATAACAATTCTACACACACATAGTGGATATGATCTCTCCTCTCCTAGCTACTAATCTGTTAATCATTCTGAAAACTCTCCAATCAAGCTCATAATGTAACCTCTCCTCTATTTTTAATGAGTAATCTTGCTGCACTTTCTCAACACACAATGTGTCTAGATCCATCATACTAATCCTCTTCAGTGTATTTTTATTATACTAAAAACTTCTTGATCACTCACAGATATATTCTTAACATTTTGTTAATTTCTCTTTAAAGTGAGTGAATTCTCTACTCTTATACTAACCTCTCTCTACTCAGAGTACGCATAGTTTCAAATTTATGCGTGATAGAAATATATCACTCTTGAAGTGTATATGAAATTATAGAGCTTTATATGCATATGCCACACATGTCTTGGTGGTAATAATCTCAGTGTCGCGTCGCTCTTGTTTTATTCCTACTGTGCTACTTAATACCATGTCTATAACTCTCTGTGGTATTCTCTCATGTCATACCTCAATCACTAATAGTATCGCTTCAATATACACTGCTCATCTATATATCCTACCGTTATTGTTCTTATGAGTTTCCTCTCTCTCTCTTAACGAGCATGAAGAATATGAGCTATAAATTTAATATTACTAATTTTTGAAATCGATAGTCGGTCTCCTAGAGTAAATTGTGCTGCTGTTACATTGAACGCATTTACTAGGTTTTAATAATCTTCGATTATACTTCCATGTGTTCTCTCTCCTAACAGTCTCTTATCTACTACATTTAGGAGCATTTAATTGCTCTAGAACTATTGTCGTTAAGAGTAATTGTACTACTATCACTAATGGTAATCTCTCTGAACAACTGTGCTCTTTTTGATTCCTAAACTTACTATGTTCCTCTGTACTCTCTCTACGACTACTCTCTCTCACTCTCTGTGTGTAGCTCTCTATATCTCTCTGTATTTCTCTCTCACACCGTTCTGTGTTTTTTAAGTATGTGTCATGTAGACTCTCGGCCCGTTATAAATCACTTTCGGATACTGAATCACATCAAGTCTGTTAATTACTTAGAAGTTCATATGATCTATGTACCTAATTTCTTTTTAATGACATCTTATATAAGAACTTTTCTCTATTAATATTTCTTTTACACCTATATCTAATATCTTTATATGCCGTACTTCTCCTTAGTCCTCTTCTTATGCTTCTCACTTTTACAATACTTTATGATTAATGAGCTGATCCCACCCATCAGATACTTTATGACATAATAATATTGAATAGTTTTTTCGAATTATACTTAAAATTTGGGACACAAGGACAACATAGTTTCAATGCCTTATATTAAATCACTACAGTTCCACTATACTTTTGAAATCAATATAACAATCTCACACCTTACGTCATATGTCCATTAATATCTTTGTTGTATCCATTTTTAATAGATCTTTCTTCTCATAAATGAAATCATATTTCACTCTCTTCTAAACAAAGCTTCTAAGTGGTAATTCTAAGCTACTCTTTAGAAATTATCTTTGCTCATGACCATACCCACAGTTGCTTTGTCACCTGACATAATGTGAGGTAGTGTCTATATAGCACATATGTTATGGGTAGTATGCTTCCAGACTCAAATGAGGATGGTATTCAGCACATTGTAAGTCTAAATCTTTTAAAATAGGTTATTAAAAATATCTCACTCACTATGAATTTTCTAATACTTATTCCAAACTACTCCTTGTCCACTATACTCTCTCCACTTCCTCTTTTCTAGCAGTCACGTAATTGTATCCCTCACGCTCTCTTATATAATAAATTGCTAATTTAATATTCACACTAATAAATCATATATGTGAGCTAGTTTCTTTATCTAGGATTGTGTAAAATTAAGCATATTGTTTACATATAATATATATATACTAAAGGAACTCACAACTCTCATCTTCTGAAATGTCAAGTTTGTCATACCCACTCACCTTATCTACGTAATTGATGTGAAGGGCTCCTGTGAGACAAGCCCTTCATATAACTCGCATAACTTTTCTGTTTATAAATCCCTGAACCTCCAGGACCTTATACCAGCTCTACTAGATCAATCTATACATGTACTCTCCAAAACTGGAAAAGTACTGTGAGAGACACTCTCAGTTATATCACTATTATTTCTCACTAAAATATCATACTTCCTGAACTGTACTCTCACATTTCAAAAACGCCTGATGTTAATATATTTTCGGAATGAGTGATTACTATGTTTCACGATCCTTAAAATGGCCTTTTGAGTTGTTTGTGAGCATGAGACTGCGTGATATTGTATCTCTCTCTTCGCGTTCATTCGTGTGTAGAGTGCTCTAGTAAGAACTCAGATCACGGCTAAACCTTCGTTTTGCATCTTGCGCCCTAAATGATTTGTCAAAGCTAGTGTAAATTAAAAAAAATTATTTAATTATAAAATCTCTATACAATCTCATTGTAATAGGTGGAAGCAGTAAAAGTATATTTAAAATTTATACTTAGAATCCCAAATTAATTATAATAGTTATTTATAATAATAATATATATATTAATAATATATATATATATTATATAATATATATATATTATAATTATATATAATAATATAATATATATAAGTATATATATTATATATGATATTTAATTATTATATATTAATATTATATATTATACTATATTTAATAATATTAATATATATATATATATATTATAATTAATATATATTATTATATTATTAATAATATATTTATAATATATATTTTAATTAATATATATATAATATATATAATATTATAATTATATATATATAATATTTAATATAATTATTATATTTATTTAATGGATATACTTACTATATATTAATATTATATATTAATATATATATATATATATAATTATATTAATATATATATATATTATAGAAGATGAGAGAGAAGAGATAGATAGTAAGAGAAGGTAGAGCCAATGGTAAAGGAGAGCTAATAAAGATGAACTATATAAAATAATATATGTTTAGTTTTCCTTTTTTTGTAAAAAAGAAAATATTTTAAAACTTTTATATTTGAAATATTATAAATATAATATATTATATTTATATTTTTATTTAAAGAGGCATTATAATATTTTCCTCATGTATAATAAAACACAACAGGAGAATTATATCTCGAATATAGTTAATGTACACTTTACAGGAAATACCGTATATAAATATATCAATAATATTTTGAGAATAAAATCAGCTTATTAAAATACTTATATTAACCGGAATTAAGTTAATAAAAAAAAATAAATAAATAAATATATAAATAATAAATAAATAAAAAGTATACTAAATATATAACAGGAAAAACAAATATTACATATTTGGAATCAGCGTTATAATAGTTTATTATTTATTAATTGTATAGTCGTTATCTTTCCCTCCCTTCTGTTACTCTCTCCATCGATTATCTCGAGCTCCCTCTAATAAAATGTATAATAAGTATTTAAGGATATAAATATATTATCTTATAATTAGGTACGAGTACTCGAGCTCTCAGTATGGGGATCAGGATAGATGAGTGAGTGAGACGATAAGTTCCTCCTCTCCCCTAAGTCTGATCCTACACACTCTAGGAGCCTGAGAGACCCCTCGATCTTACCTTATGTGAATTAATATACTCTCAAATGCGGAGTGATTCTACTTGTTTATTCGTTTTAAGTATATTAAAATCATAAATTAACGACTTATTAGCATTATAAATTTAAGCTTATACTTATCGCTTAGTTAATTACCTCACAAATTATATTGTGTATAAATTTATTTTTTTTAGTTATAAGTGTGTTCACGTTGGACTTTCTCTAAGTGTATCTTAATGATTCTCCTTTTTTTGTGTTGGTGTGTATTTTGTTTTGTTATGTGAATTTTACATCTCCTATATATTAGTAAAATAATAAGCTTTTATACTCTCGCTGATTTCCCAAATAATAAGTATAAATTTTTTTCTTTTTTCAATGTATTTTCATATAGTGAATAATTTCTTAATGAAGTTCTGTATTTTATTTTGCTCTTGTCTTATTATATAGTTATATGTAAAACGTATTTATACAATTTAATTTAGTATATAAAAACGTAAATTATATACATTATATTATTTTTATATTATATAGGGAACGAAAATTCGTATATCCTAAGTAAATATATAATAATAACTAAATGTGGACAAAAGTAAATAATTTTACATAAAATTTTATATATATATAATAAAATTAAAGAAAAAGGAAAGATATATCTTGTCATATGTCAATCAGATAAAAGTCAATCATTACTTAGTATATAGTATCCTTAATATCAACCGCCTCACATATACTACTTCAAGCCTGAGCTTGTTAGAACTCAGTCTGTTTCAAACTTTAAATACATTATTTGAGAAAAAACTACTTAACTGAGTGTGAGATATATAGGCCGGACACAGTGCTAGTATAGATCTTAGCAGTCCACACATATGAATAGTGTGAAAACAAAGATTAAAACTATATAAATAAGATAAATGTTATCTATGTATTATTAATATACGTTAATTTAAATTAGTATATTATACCTTCAGTATCTATCGATATATATATTTTCTTTTTTATATCTACCATTATAAATCCACCTTAAAACTAAATTCACTGGCTACACGTAAGGTTTTCTCAGTTTTATTATCTGACCTCAGATTTAGGGATAGGTGGGACCAAGTGCCCTCACCTCACCCTATGCACCCCCCTGTCACCTATTAACGGTCACCTAATGTTATATAAGTATATTATAATATATATAATATATATTAGTATATAATATATTATAATATATAAAATATATTAATATATATATATATATATAAATTAAGATAGTCCTTTAAGTTATAAATACTAATGGGTCCTACAAAATAAATTTAGTATTATGAAAGTGTTGAGTTTATAAATTATTAAGTTATATAATATTATATTTTCTAATCTTACCGCTGTAATCAATTAACATAAAAGTCTGATATTTGTCATATAAAATAAAGTAACTTACTTTTTTTTTATTTATTTTAGTGATATTAATCAATATTGATTTAAATTATCATATTCTAATTTATTTAATTTTTTAGTATTTTATTTTATCTCATATTATAATAATTACCTATTTAATTATTAGTATTAATATTTATTATTATATATATATATATTAATATATAATATAATATATATTATATATATATTATATTATATATATAATATTAAATATAAATTTATATATATATATAATGATATATATATATATATATAATATATATATTATAAATATATTATAAATATATATATATATATTATATATATATATATATATAATTAATATATATATTCTATATTAAAATATATATATTAAATATTATACAAAAATATAAATATATATATATATATATATATATATATATATATTAATATTATTATTATATATTAATATATATTAATAATATATTATAATATATATTATATATTATTATATATAATTATATAATATATTATATATATATATTATATATATATAATTAAATATATATATATGAATGTGATCTACAAGTGCTGATTTTGTCTTAAATCTGTGCCTACTCGATATGTATCATTAACGAGAATGGCGATAGGTCCTTACACGTTATTATAAATAAAAACAGAATCCATAATTTTTCTTTCTAGAATAAGTACTTTCCATGATAGTTAATTCATAGTATTACTCTTCTCGAGAAATTTAAATTACATCTTAAAGAGATAACAATCAGCACATAATGATTCGAATAAAATATACCTCTGATAATATATATATTAAATATTTATTCACTATTATAATTTCGTTTTTAATCTTCCATAATTATATTTTTGGTCGCGACAAGATATTGGCTCAATTTTAATTTCATTTGATGGCTGTGGTATCAACATCACATGTTTAAAGTTGTATAATATTCTCGCTCCCGCTAAACGCGAATGACAAATAGGAGCTCTAGTGTTTGTGAGAGTCTTCTGCGGCCCCTGTGTGAGAACTCGAGACGGTGTGGGGATCTAATCACTCACCTCATTACACTTAGAGAGAGTAAACATAGCTCTTGATACACTCCACCACTGCATATCTTTTTAGTGAGTACATTTAGAGAGATAAGTTAGATACTACAAAGTGCGTAAATGTTATCCTCACGACTATACCTCGCAGAAGATTTTTATAGAATTAACGTGTCATTTATCTCTCACTACCATTATTCATGTCATCCCGAAGTCTCTCCGCGGCGTCGATGCCCCCTCTGAACAACACAAAAGAAAAATATTTTACATAAAAAAACTTCGTTATATATAGAAGAGATTTCTCAAGTATACTATACAAAACATAAATTATTTCTCACCAATTAATTTTGGGGGCTCGTAGACCGGATACGGGGTATAGAACGAGAGGTAGTAGGGTAGTAGACTAGTTTATCATTATCCACCGTTGTGGAATTGGTACGGTGAAAGATAATACCCTACCGCTATAGTATCACCTCATATAGACCAAATGTAGGGGGTGATTCCTCGTAATGAACCATC
This sequence comes from Trachelipus rathkii, assembly GCA_015478945.1. NCBI lineage: Eukaryota > Metazoa > Arthropoda > Malacostraca > Isopoda > Trachelipodidae > Trachelipus > Trachelipus rathkii. Next base: position 2,376 of record JABUQX010068124.1, on the reverse strand, counting down.
CCCGGAGGGGTGGAGTAGATTAGTATCCTCCCCACCTCGTATTCTAGTCCACCGATATGAGGCCGAGAGGACCCGACTCCTGCCATCTTTGCGGTGTACCCTAGTGATGCTTCTATTAGTTAAAAATAAATAATATATATTAAAATTATTAAACTTCACCAAAAAAAAAATAATATAAAAAAAAAAATATAAATAAAAAAAAAAAAATAATAAAAAAAAAATAAATAAAAATAAAGTATTTTAATATGTGTAACTTATGAAATTTTCGGCTGATTCCAATATATATATAATTAAATATTTGTTTAATTTATATATGTATTATTCTTGCAGTTGTTGCATACATACTTTAGTGTGATAGCATATATAAAAATATAAATCTTATTCATTAATATTTAATATTATTATATTAATTAATATATATATATATATATATATATTATATTTATTTATAATATATTAATATTATATATATAATATATATATTAATATATATTATATAGAGAGAGAGAGGAGAGAGAGATATGAGCAGATGAGCACGAGTAAGTGTAAAAAAGTTATACTGTGTAAGTCTAGCACTTAGACATTTAATATATATATATAATATTATATATAATATAATATATAAATATATATACTTATAAATTATATTATATAATATATATATATTTAAATATATATATAATATATATATATATATATTATTATTAATATATATTTAAATATATTATTATAATATAATATTATAGTATATATATATATCTATAATATATATTATATATATTATACATCACTAACTACATTAAATAATAATATTTTTATATATTTGATTATTTAAAATTAAAATTACTAATTAATAAAATAATTATAATTAATATATAATGTAAATATATTGGAATATATATAATTAAATCAATTTGAAGCACAAAAAATAATTTATAAAATAATATAAAGTAAGTTCTCTATTTATAGGCTCTCTCATAAATTTATCAGAAAAATTTTAATTGATTGCTATAGTGTTTGCCGATATAGATAAAAATTGATTACCGAACACTGTAGCACAGTAACTGATGAAGATGAGATGAAGTGTTGGAGAGAAGGCACATATGTAATTCTCATATAAGTATATAAAGAAGTTACACCTATACCTCATTTCGCCATACTGAACATATTTAATATATATATATTTATATTAGATATATATATATATATATATATATATTATATATAATTAATATATATATATTTATATATTATTAATTATATATATATATATATATATAATATATATATATATATATAAATATATATTTATAATATAATATATATATATATATTATTTATATATTGGATTATATTTAATATAATATATATATAGAGGATAGTGACACGTAGTGATAAATAAGTAAGTAATATATTAAAGTTACTGAGTAAGTATCACCACTTAAATATTAATAATTATATAATAATATATTTATATATAATATTATATATAATTATATATATATATAATATTAATATTTATATTTATAATATTAATAAATATATATATAATATATATTATATTATAATATATATATTATATATATTAATAATATATATATATATATATATATATATTATAATTATATTATGATAATATATATATAATATATATATATATGTAATATTATATTAACATTATATATATATTATATATAATATATTTAATATATATATATTAATATTAATTAAATTATTATATTAATATATATAATATAAAATATTAATATATATATAATATAATATATATATATTATATATATATATATAATTAAAAATAATATTTATTATTATATATCCTTAGTAATATTTTAATATAAGAAACTATCCATATATAGTATATATATAGTTAGTCATATGTTAGTTATAATCTATGGCTATATATTATTATTATTAATTAATATATATATTATATATATAATTATTATAAATATATAAATTATTATAGTATAATATATATATATATTATATATAATAATTAATATATATAATATATATATATTAATATATTAATTATAGATATATAAATAATTTAACTACATGATATTTAAAAATTAATATTAAAATTTTGTTATAAAGTTTATATTGGATTAATATATATTACGTAATTATATTATATATATATTAATATTATTATATAATAATAATTAATATTATTATTTATATTATAATAATATATATATTATATAAATATAATATTTAATATAATATATATAATATAATTATATATATATATATATATTATAATATATATATATATATTATAATATATAATATTTATATATATAAATTAGAAGAGATATATCAATTTTACAATATATGATAAGTGAATATTAG
>JABUQX010068123.1:22500-25000 GCA_015478945.1 Trachelipus rathkii | reverse complement strand
CTTGTTGAATGCAAAAGGTCACTAGAATTTATTATCAGGAGTTTTTGGGGAGTATTGTCTTCAACTGGAGAATCTTTCCTTAAGCCTTCACAATCCTAAGAAATTTTCACGGACCGGAAAATGTTGCGTATATTATTCAATATATATAATTATGACAATATTGAATATTTTCTTTTATAATTATTTAAAATTAAAATGAGACTCAGACATTAAAATATTTTGATCAATAATTTCAAGGGATTGGTAGTTAGGATCCCCTGAACATTCACCCTGGATATATCCTTATATATATATATATATATATACTATATATATATATATATATATATATATATATATATATATATATATATATATATATATTATATATATAGTATATATATATATATATATATATATATATATATATATATATATATATATATATACTATATATATATATATATAATATATATATATATAAATATATATTATATATATATATATATATATATATATATATATATATATATATATATATATATATATATATATATATATATTATAAAGGATGTTTTAGAGCACTGTATCAATCATATTACATTTCTAGTGTATTAGATCCCCCATCCTTGTAACAAACTGAAGAACCATAATTGGGTAATCCACTTCTGCAAGATGTTCAGATTGAAAATTACAATGAGAGACACAAAAACACGCACACACACACAAAAACACACACACTACAATATATATATATTATAATATATAATATATATTATTATTATATATATATATATATATAGTATATATTATATATATATATATATATATATTATATTATATATATATTATATATATATATAAAGAGGTAGAGTAGTTTAATATTGCCTTTAAACCTTCATTAACGGTCACAAATAATAAAATGAAATAGCTTTTTCAGTATAATTTACAATAAATTATATCATTAAAATTTGTAAAATGAATCGGACTTAAAAGAATAGCGAATTATTACTTTTGTTCTATATTATGATAAACTAGAAATATTCTAATTAATATCTTATTGATGATAATTAGGAATGTAGAATGACCCTGTGGTCGCTTATCTCTGCTTTTAGATTTTCCTGTACGGGGGCGTCGTGGGTCGTGTGCTTGCTGGACCTCAACTATTGGTCTTGGTCGCTGTCTTTTTTTGTTTGTCACTGTTGTGTGTGTGTGTGGGTGTGTGTGTTTGTGTCTCTCATGTATTTCTAATCTGAACATCTGCAGAAGTGGATACCAATTATGGTTCTCAGTTTGTACAAGGAGGGGGATCTAACTGCTCTATAAAAACATCCATTTATATATATTATATATATATATATATATATATATATATATATATATATATATATATATATATATATATATATATATATATATATATATATATAAGTATGATATATATATATATATATATATACATATCATATAAATATTATATATATATACTATATATATATATTATATATAATATATATATATATATATATATATATATATTAATATATATATATATATAATATATATATATATATTATATAAATATATTATATATATATAGGATATATCTATATAGTATGTATATACACAAATGTTTTATATAGATACACAAATTATTGATCAAAATATTTTAATGTCTTGAGTCTCAATTTTAATTTTTAATAATTATAAAAGAAAATAATTCAAATTGTCATATAAATTAATTGAAATGAGGAAACATTTGTGGTCCGTGAAAATTTCTTAGGATTGTTGAAAGGATTAAGAAAGATTCTCCAGTGAAGACAATACTCCAAACTCTGAAATAAATAGTGACTTTCTGATTAACAAGGATATAATGGTGCAAAAGCAATTGAGAGAAGTTTTCGAGATGTTTAAGCTATTGAAAATATTCAGCACCGTTATATGTTAATTGCTGTACAATGTGAAGTACAGCATAGTAGAAACTTTATAGCAGAGGAATGCAACTAGGTACTATCTAAGATTACCAAGGCTGATTACAATTTTAATAGGAAAAATAAAAAAGATTTTTCCAGATTCAAAATGGGCAAAGCTCACGAAAGGGGGAAACAAGCACGGTTGGTGAAAAGTTACGATAGATTATTACGATCTAGAGAAATTTTTAAAGCATTTGTTGAAACTTTAGAGGAGATTGAAAGGATCAAGATATTTAACCTTCTTCAAAAAAGCGTAGATCTTTTGAAATCTTTAATCAAATGCAAATTTATTATAAGTTTATTTATGACTTCAACTTCATTATCTTTCATTCTTCCATTATGTACAACATTGCAATGTCAATAATTAGTGGCAGAAACTGCTCTTAATCATATTAAAAATGTGATGTTTGTTCAGAAAGATTTTCTAGCAAACATCCATGAAACATTTCAAGCATTTTAGAAGTTGCAACAGAACTTCTGCTTTCTGTTAATGAAGTAATGAGAATGCCCCATGTGAGGATCAATGTAAAATGAAAGATATAGGACAA
>JABUQX010068123.1:10000-12500 GCA_015478945.1 Trachelipus rathkii | reverse complement strand
ATATATATATATATATAGTATATATATATATATATATACTATTATATATATATATATATACATATATATATATTTATATATATATTTCAAAACCCCAAGTGGGTTTGAACCCCTACCCTTTAGGATGTTAAGCAAAGAGTGTTACCCCTTAAACACGATGGACTAAAAGGAAATCTGCAAGGTTCCACTGAAATCTTTGCTTCCCAAGAGGAGTGCAGGCATGTCGTTGACATCTGACCTCCAGACAGATCTCCCCGTCCACACTCGGGTCAAAGGTAAACACTTGGGTAAATTTTAATCGGAAGCTAAATAGGTATACAGACATTTGGCACTTAAATCGTGCATTTTTTGTATTTTACAAAAGTCCCTAAGTGGGTTGAACCTTTACCCTTTAGGATGTTAAGCCAAGAGGTACCCCTTAACCACGATGCTAAAAGGAAATCTGCCAAGTTCCACTGAAAGCTTTGCTTCCAAAGGAGTGAAGGCATGTCGTTGACATCTGACCTCCAGACGATCCTGGCAGATTTCCTTTTTAGTCCACGTGTTAAGGGTAACACTTGGCGTTAACATCCTAAAGAAGTAAGGGTTAAACCCACTTAGGGACTTTTGTAAAATACAAATAAAAGCACGATAAGCGGGAATAAGTGTTTGTATAATAATAATATATATATATATATATAATATATATATTATATATATATATATATATATATATATATATATATATATATATATATAATATATATATGTGTGCCTAATATATTTCGAGTTTGAGCCACAATCTATTAATATAATTGTGTTACCAGTGAGGTGTGCAGGACGGGGACCCAACTTCAACCAACCTCTTTTCCCCAACCTCGCCCTTAATGAAAAAGATTTTACAATTGATTATATACTTTTTGCACTAAGTATGAAATCCAAATATATCAAGGTTGTGCTTGAGAAACCTTTCAATTTTCCACGCCATTTCCGGTTTTTCCACCAACTGATAGGATTCATCATTTGTATCTAGTCGTTTTCCTTGGTGATAGTTTTCAACATTTGCACTACATCTTTTGGTAATGCGTGTGTTTCTACATCACTACTGGACTGTAGAAATTCTTCCAGTGAATCTGTTATTGATTACTTGTAGAAGCGTTGGTTCTGTAATTTCTTTTTTTCATTTAATGGTGTGGCGAATTAATAGTCCTGTTCAATTGAAGTTTTTTAAACGTGCCAACACAAAAAAAAAAAAAATAGGGACGATTAAATTCTAATATTGTGTTACCAAAAACTTGCCTCTTAATCGAGGGATCTAATTAAGTTACAATAGTATGAAGGTCATTAATTTCCACAGAATCAAAGCGCTTTTCTAGCTCTAGTTTTATTATATCTTCCATTCTTTTTAAACGTCATCATTTCATTTCTGAAGATGGTCAAAAATGCTTCCTACGGTTAGATTAATGTATTTACATCGAGACAGAAGCTGAAAGCGGCGCTGATTTTTTTGGCAAGTCTTCAAAATGTTCAATAGCTTAATCAGATGTATTATGAGTCATTTCCACATTTTTAGTAAGGAACGCTAAACTTTATCAAAATCTCGAACAATAAATATCCGCGAACATCCGCCAGGGCAAAGGCGCGGATTTGCGTTTCGATGACGGACTTTAATAATATGCGGATTGTACCTGCATCCTAAAATTATATATATATATATATAATATAATATTATATATATATATATTAATATACTATATTATATATAATATATATATATAATATATATTAAATATATAATATATTTATATATATATATATATATAATAATATTTATATAAATAATATATATTATATATAATAATATATATATATATAATATATAATATATAATATATATATATATATATATATATTATTATACATAATAATTTGTAATTCACCACTTGGACGTGGCCCGGCGGTTTGATTAATAGGTATAGCGTCCCTGGCCGAGACCTATACCTCTATATATATATATATATATACTATATAATATATATATATATATATATATATATATATATATATATATATATATATATATATATATATATATAAATATATATATATATATAATAAATATAATATATATATATATATATATATCGGGTAGGACAAAAATATGGATATAGAAGAAAGAAAGTGTTTGAATATGACAAACGTTTATTACCCTAATCTGAAAAGGGCGCGACACAGTCGCTCATGTGTCGTGTGTGATAGGTCTGCTATAGAGTTAATTGCTTTGTGGTCACAATTCTCTTTTAGTACAAATGAAGTATGTTCGAGCTTACAGAGTTGGTGCCCTGCAAGCATGTGCTGTCTACGAGCAGTTACTCTGTTAATTAGCGAATCGCAAGGCACTGTAAAGAAAGTCATGGTGGCATATTGTGCTCCCAGAAGAACATCATGAAGATTGAGGGACAGACAGACGAAAATTGCGGATAAAAGTGAGGAGAAAATAAGAAAGCAACAGCTGGAAAGA
>JABUQX010068122.1:0-34753 GCA_015478945.1 Trachelipus rathkii | reverse complement strand
CTTCTTTATATGATCTCTCTTAACAACTAACATAGCTATGAGCATGTTTTCATGGTGAAGGCAAAGATTTACATTGTATGGGATACATTTGTGTACACAATTTTTGCGATTTGCCTCAGGAAGGTGATTGCAACTCTTTATGGTTTCCACAAGTTTTGAACAGAACAACTGTTAAAGAAGATCACATTTTCACTCATAGGAGGACCCTAATCGAGTATTCATTCGGTTACAAGTTCCATATTGCTGGAAAAGCCATTGACATGCTAATTCTATTGTTTGATTCTTTCTTGAGCACAATCTTACAATGTCGGAATACGTTTGGATTGGTTGTGATGGATTCCCCTATCATACCAATGGGAAAAATATAATGGAGTGTAATTCGCTCGCTAGAGAGAAACTTGGTTAGCCTCTGCAAGTGGCTTTTAATTTGTCAATGCATTATCTAAATGAACTTCCATTACGGCATTTTAGTGGAAAAGCTGGATGGACTTACTAGCGGACCAAAAGGATTTGATCGGGCAAAGTTTGGCAACATGTCATTCATTGAAAATAGTTCAGTTTGAGCCATAGAGTCCATTACTTGATATAATTTATCCGTTGGTGATGATAAGGGTTGTAGTACTGACCAACAATACCTTTATTATATTTGTAAAGACTGTTTCGAGTGGGAAAATGTCTCCAAAATTAGAAAACACAAGTCCAGGAAAGTCTCCCATGCCAGATGGTTGACTTACAGCTAATAGGAATTTTAAGATTATTACGCAGCTTTTCAAAACCTCCTATTCGCAAAACATTTAAATGAGTTGGCAACCATTTCATCGTGGAATATGTTTTACACCTAGCTGGTTTAGGATCCAAAAGGTAATCCAAAAGCTATGTAATGGAGCTCGAAACTTTTGGGAAAATCCATAAAGGCTACTTACCTTCTGAAGGCAAATCGCAAAATTGGTACACAAATGGTATCCAAGACATATGGATTACTTTACTCACTCCTCATTGAAAACAGCTCATAGCTATGTAGCTAATGTTGGTGTATAAGAGAGATCATTATTTAAAGGAAGCTGGCTTTAGACGTATCATCAAGGCTCGATCAAGAAACAAGCCAGTAAACCACTAAAACGGTTTGAAATCCCGAAAAAAATTTGAAGTCATTATTATATGTTGTATTTATGATGTTTGAATGATTGTGGAGTGACAGAACAACCTCTCACAAGTTATTTGACAAATCAGGATTTGCAAAGGTTACTGGAAAACGAGAGTGTAAACATAGCTTCTGAGTGCACTCTTTTTTAACTCCCATCACACACTCAGCGGTAGGAAAGAGCCGTAAAATTAAGTCACTGCTTCCTCAATAATTGGTCGTGATCAAAAGGAAAAGAGTAAAGCTTAATCAAAAACTAGAATGCTTGATAGAATATTCCGTCCAATATATGACACAAAGAAACTATTAAATCCAGTTGAAGATTTCTTAAGATGTAAGCGACATACTGCGTTTTGGCTTTTGGGTGGTTGGGAGGTTATGGGTGGGACTGAAGTGCAAATACCTCCCCGTTGGTGAGCCTGGGTAGTTTAATATGATAATCATTCGAAGAGTTTGCACTATGCAAAGTTGATTAACGAAAGCTATTAAAACAAGTGTTCAATGAGAGTGATATCTAGAAATTATTTAAAACGTTAAAAATATCAGAATTTTACGAATATTTGGATAAGTAGCCTCATGTGCAGACTAAAAACACCGCCTAAAAATATTTTTTAAAAATCCTGTCTTAATTTAAGGCCTTGTTCAACTATTAGTGACTACCTTCAGGTTTTTTTTTTTGGTTTCAAGTACTTAATAAAAAATTTGTTATAAAAAATATAAAAAATTTTTTCTCAAAAATTTTTCCTAACTTTTAAGCCAAATGTGCAGACTCAAGATGATGGGAAAACCCGATCGCAGAAATTAAAATTTTTAAAAAGAATATTTACTTATATTTTTTATACACAGTAATTGAAGGGTACCCGTTTCCGATAATAAATAACAAATATGACTTGGTATCGAAATAATATAAAATCATATTTAATTATTTTATATAAATATATAATATATATTAATATATAATTATAAATATATATTATTAAATTATGATATTAATAATAATATCAGTATATACTAAGTATATATATCATATATATTACTAATTATATTATTTATATATAATATAATATAATATATATATATATAAATATATATATATATATTATATATATTTATATATATAATATATATATTATATATATTATATATAATACTATATATATATATAATATTATAATAGTTTATTACATTAAATTCATTTGAAATTTACTAATAATAATATATATATGTAAAAAAAGTCTTATCATGTATTAAATCATTTTTATAATTACTTCATGTGTATAACTACTATTCATTTAAATATCTTATTATTTATAATTACTGATGAACTTTTAAATATATCTTATAATAGTACATCTTCAGTATATAAATCAATTTTGATTTCATAAGTTAGTCAGTTATTTATCCTGCTCTTGTTTATTTTTTTTATGAATTGGCTTAGCCTATATATACTTTTTTATAATTTGCTATATTAAAATATATACATAAATATATAAGTTTCATAATATATTATTATAATATTAATAATTATTTAACTATTAAAGTTATTTCTAAAAAAGTTTTCTATTAATATTAATATATAATTTAAATAGTATTTATATTTTAAATAATATATAAAATTCGTTATATATATAGTGTTCTTATAGCTAATATTAATATAGCTTTATCATAATGATATATTTTATTAGGATAACTAATTTATTTATCTTATTTATTGACATATATACAATATTATATAAATAGCAGTAATATGAACAATAGTGTAATATACAGATTCTTATAAACAGTACAAATAGAATTCAAACAAGATATAATAATTAATTTCATCCTTATACAAAATATATAAATAATAAAAAATTATTAATTAAACATAATACATACAAGCTGTTTTTACTTTTACTATAAGGCTCTATACATATTATCTTTCATTTGCTAAAATTAATTCTTAAAGTTATTCATAATCATTTTTTAAATTTTTTCGTATATACATATATAATATAATATACTAATATATATTGCTCAAAGTAGGAACGGAAACAATTAGTCCGATAGACCCGATAGGCTACCTGCAGGGCAATACTAGGGCATTTTGTGTACATTCTCCTCTTCTTATGAATTGCGCCTAACCCGCTACACTATAATATCCTTTTATATATTAATTTGATTTCAGTAAAAAACTTTAAGTCATTACAAATAGTTAAAAAATAAAATTTCTAAGTTCACAGGACCAAAGTTTGTTAAATTAAATATACCTGTTGAGTTTTTTTAAATGATAACATACTTCCTCTCTCCTTATTTGGCAAGCTTCGTACGTTGTGCGCTTTCTTACCCCTTTCCTTGTCTCTCTCCTTCTCTAATCTCCATCTCTCATGTCACGTCATCGTCTTCATTTCAGCACTACTCTATTCGTGCTCTCGCTTCTTCTCATACTTTACAGTCATAATAACTCAAGTAACAAATTTATAAATATCTCAAGTATATTTTAATATATATACTCCTATAAAAATTAATTAATAATAATATAAAAAAATATTTAACAAATTATTCACAAGTTGTTATTCTTATTACGTACTTCATAATCTTTTTAATTTTGACTATAAATTAATTCTAAGTCATTCCATTTTAAGGAACTTGAATGGAAAACGTCATATATTATATTGTAAAAAATAATAAGTCCATCACACTTAAGTTTCTTCTTCTTCTTGTTTTCGTAGTTATTTTATTTTACTTTATATAGAATATTGTAGCCTATAGGCCTCATATATCTTTTTCTAAATGTTCAGAAACATATTTATTCAAATAGTTCTCTCAAATAAAAAATATCTAAGTTCAAAAGAAATGTTTAAAGTTAATGATTATACTAAGAGTTTTTTTAATAAAAAATTCTTTAGTGGTTAATTTGGTTATCTTTTCTTTATTGACTTAGCAAAGTAAGTAAAGTAAAAGTTTATCTTAATTATTAATTTACATTTGTGTGACCATGTTGAACATACTTCAATAGGTTGACAAATTAGTTTATATCAAGATTCATATATGTTATTAAAATTATATTTAAATTAAAGTGAAACGTGTTCATATACACCCAGATTTTATTAGTCTGGTAAATTATCCTTCCAATTATGTTATATGTGCGTTTATATATTTGCTATCAAATATAAGGTGTGATATTAACTAACGCACTGTGTAACTCGCTTCCACTCAATCGTGTATGTCTTCGAAAGATGTACTTAGTATGAGTTACTCAGAGTGGGTGAAGCAAAGACTTAATTAAAAGGTCTTACACATTTGAGGAATACTTTTTTGAGAATATTTATTTTACACGCACTGTTCTACCTCATCTTTCATTAACTCTTTCTGGTTTATGTACTTTCACTATTTATTCTACTTATTATAATAAGTGTGTCCAGGATAAGTTTCGTATATTAACAACTCCTCAACTGGGTATCGCGGTATATTCTCTATAAACAATCATCTTGTGTTCTGTCTTCTTATGAATTGGCATTTTAAAAATGGCCTATATATACTTTTTTTAAATTGTGCTATAAAATATTTTTTTGGATACTCAAAATAAATATTTTCTAAAGTTCAGATAAATACGATATATCATTGGTAGTAATAAGTTATATTTAAGAAAAATATTCTTTTTAACTGGCTAAGTACCTATTACAAGTTGAGGAACTTTTCTACTATTGCTTACAAAAAGCCAGAGGATATATGACATAATGTCGTAAAATTACAGTTCATTATAATAATCTAAAATTTACATTAATCACAATGTTATACATATAACTCCTCTTATATATAATATAAAAATTATAAAAATAATAATAAATTAATTATACTAAAATTACACAGTTGTTATTATCTTTATTTAACGTTACTTTAAAATAAATCTATTTTAATCCTAATAATATAAAATATTCTTAAAATGAAACCGGCAAACCTCTACTTTCATGATTTTCCGATGTTCCTTGTGATGAGTGAATTGCCTCGAAATTTATATATGTGTGTTTTTAATAAAATAATTTCATAAAGGTCTGTCCTTTTTACATCTTTTCTAATTCACTTAAACAAAATTACATATTTACTAAGTGTGCGTCGCATATCCATTTTACGTGACATGATTACTCTAATAAAATATTAAACTCACTGTTTGTTCAAATGACAGTATTTTTTGTGCTGACTTTAAATGTTAACTATTTTTTGTTTGTTTCTTTTCTTTTTTTTAACTAAATGAAGTTGGCTTATAGCCTGTATGACATCTTATACGTGAAGATTTGTCATAAAATATACTTCAAGACGTATACAGATAGGGAAGGAGTCCATGGGAGATTCTCTTTTCTATTAGTTCACGGAAGAACTTCTTAAGTCTCGCAAGGTATAAAATCGATTTCAGTTTAAGAAAGTTCGTTTGGTTAGAGGTGACAAGGCCTATTTCATGATGCTGTGCCACCCTCGGAGACTGAGTGTTCTTTCCCTGGTTATAGCCTCCTTCACACTCTATTAAGTATGTATGGCAGTGAATTTAGACAATGTGTCGTCGGAATAGAGGGTGTTTTTCCTCTAAACAGCCAGTCTCCACAACCTTCGAGGATTTCGAACAAGAAAATCATAGCCCTACCGTCCACCCACCTCTGTACACCTCCAGTTATCGGACAATCATCAAAAAAGTGTCACTAACACTACTTAATACTTTTCTATTTTGACTTTTGTTTTGTCAATTATAATGGTATCTTTCAGTTTGCTCATCAAAATAATCTTAAATTTGGTAATTATTTTGGTACATGTTCTAAAACTTGTGCTCACGATTTTTCATTTATGAAGTGTATAACATATTTTTATTATATTTATATTCTTTTTAATTATCTCTCTCTTATTTTTTTACATTTATTTGTATTAATAATCATCGTATACTCTTAGAATAAATCCAAAATAATGGTGTACAATAGGTATATTATCTTGTACAAAGTGCTACAAATGATACTTTTCGAGAATTTATTTTTTTTGTTTTGAGAGAGCTTATGTGTTTAGGATAGAATTGTGAATTTTAAAGAAATTTTTGTTGAAAACTTATTTTGTCCCGATAACTTTTATGCAATCTTATGTTCTCTGATTACCACTGAAATTTTGTTAATATAGTATAGTTTCAAATATGTAATATATATATAGAAATATCGTATACTAGGAATATATTAAACAACGTTACAGATAAATTCAAAAAGTGGAAGGGAGTTCTAAAAAATATAAATCTGCTTAAGTTATTTACGAAAATTCTTTTAGTATTATTTTATTACTTTTATTATGTAGAATGTATATACAAGATTTCACGCTTTTGTACTTTTATATCTTTAAAGACATTAGCAACTAAAATTAGGATACTATATTAATTTATGTATGTAATAATACAGTGATACATATATAAATCTAGTATATATACTAAAATTAGATTTCATCTAATAGTATTTTATACAGTAATATAAACTCCAAAATAATAATTAATGAAATAATATAAAAATTAAATTTTTAAATATATTATATGATGCCTTTCATATGTTATCTTCGGGGTCTCTAAGGGGATTGCATGCGCTTTCCACTTTAGTTTTCATTCTGTTATAGATATGATTTCGTTTCCAAAACAGTATTTTGTGAATTTATAATTATTTAAAGAAATCTGTATAATTTAATTATATAAGAAATAGAGGGAATTTAAATTACTTAAAAATCTTTTCTAAAAAAGTTCTCATTAATATAGTTTTTAATTTTCTCATTATTAAATATATTTTTATGTAGTAAGATTATCTTTTCATTTTAAATCAGCGATTCCATATTATAATAATTTTAAATTTGAGATTAAATAATAATATAAATTATTTCTATATATAGTTTTATAACATTTTTTACGGTGATTAAATTACATTTTTTTTATATATTATAAGTGCTAAAAGGGATCTGCTTGCTGGGCGAGAATGTTATGCAGGATAAGTGTATAGAATTAACATAACTGTTACGCGATTTGCTTTACAAAAGAGCAGTGAAATTGAATTATGTGAATTACGTAAGAGTTTTTTGTTGTGTTGGTAAGTTGCAAAGAAAGGGGTGTACAAAACGATAAACCAGTCGAGAATTAAATGAAAGTAATGGTTGAAATGGTCTTCAGTCAGATGTTTCGTAAAAAGGCTCCTATAAAAATGTAATAGTAATATTAGAGAGTCAGGTATTGGATAAGAGACAGTAATAGACAATACTAACAGAGCTGGTGTGTATGTGCTGTGTTTTTACCGTCGGTTGAATACCAGAACTACGTTCTGGTGTAATTGCTAAAATATTCGAGAAACCGTGTAATGCATAACAGTGTCTTATTTCTTTTAGAATATACGCTTCAAAATATATGTAAAAGATATAAAAAAGGAGATCTCGCTTTCATTGCATGAGAAGAGTAACACTCTTTGTATGTTATATTACTGAGGCAAGAAAGTAGTTCCTCGCTCTATGAAAGATAATCTATATTTTAAGGATTTCCCTAAATTAGAATTTAGATATGTAAAGAAAAGAGAAAAGTTATTGGAGTCTATTTATCGGTATTTGTTTGGTTTTTGATAGTTGGCTGTGATAGTATGAGTATTAGTCTTAGTGGCCCACCTGAGCCATGATAAGTCTGTTTTAAATCTGCTAAAATATATTCTAAGTTCAGAAAAGATTACGTTTAGAGTTACAAGTTTCTCCTTTTTAACGAAACATTAGACTAATCTTTACCCAATGGTGGCAAAGACGACACGCGATGTGAGCACTTTTCCTTTTGCTTACAAAGAGCAGTAATGGTGATGTACCACCGTTAACAAGTCGCTAGTGTGAGAGTGTTAATCAGTCATACTGAACTAGCCGCAAGCGACAGATTATCATGTATACATTAAATCTAGTAGGTTCTAACTCAAAGTCCTATAAATAATTAAATTAGGTAAATAGGAATATAATAACAAAATCACTCATAGATTGTGTGTTTATAACTGGCTGGGGCTCATACGTGTCGTCTTCATACTATATTATATTGTCTACCTTTTTTATATTCGCTTAAAATTCATATTTCTGAATTTCATGTTGTGTCTGATCATGCAAATCGTTTCGTCATCTTTCTTACATTTACACTCACACTATTATTGGAGGTGTGAAAAAAAAAGATTAGGAATGTGGCACATACAAGAAGAATGAAGAATAAGCATATGATTTAAATTTACTATAATATGCTTTATAGTATACTTACGATATAAATATCTTTTATATTAATTTCCTAAAATATATATGTAAAAAAAGGTGGTGTTTTCATTACAACTAATTTTATGTTATTTTTGTTTACTTTAATGTAAATTTAAGCTTTAAGCTCCTATATCTTTTTAAAATTGCTAAAATATTTCTAAGTTCAGAAGTTACGTAGTTAGAGTAATTAAAGAATAATTCTTATAGTTCGATGAACATGAAATTTGTGAAAGTGGAAATTTTCCTTTGCTTACAAAGAGCTCTAAGTATATACATATAAGGTAGTAATTATCAATGTATTTAAAAAAATATATATTTATAGTATTAATTATAAAACAGTCAAATTTATAGATTCATTCATAAGATAAGTAGCATTTATCATAACTCTCTAATAATAAATAAATTTTATAAATAAAAATTATTAATAACATAATAAACATGTTAAGACTTATCATTTATACTTTATAATATAATCTTATTTATATAATAATGTTTCTTCCAAAGCCAATGACATAGTTGGATTTCAGCACTTTATTCCTTTATTACATAGTTTAGAACTAATATTATATATATAAATAATCATATGTAAAAAAAAAGTTCTCAAAAAAATCTTATTTAATTTAATATATATATTATAAGTTTGAAAATTATAAAGCATGAATTAATTAATTTATAATTTATTTCCTATCTTATAAATATATTATGTAAATAATTATATAAGTAATATCCAATGAACAGTCCATTCAACATTTTGTGTATGTATTATTACTTTAATAGTAATTGTGAATGATATCATTAGTATAGCTACTAATATATCTATTTTTTATATATAAAATTATAATAATAATATTTTCCAAAGTTCAAAATAAAAATTATCATTTAGCGAACAAGCGTTAGATACTACCTGAGTAAATAGTGATTATTTTATAAGTGATAATAAATTTCATTTAGTTGTAGCATATTAAATAAAGACTTTATCGAAGTGGATTAAACTATTTTTTACCTTATTGTACTAAAAAAAATATATAATTATATATTTAGGTGTTTAAAATATATTAAAAGTATTTTGTTGTTATATATGATCAAAAAATACAGTTACAATAATATTAAATCAATCTACCTAAGTAATCATATATAGTCATCCTATCAAAATATTAATAAATAAAAATAATATAAACAAAATACACGCTGTTTCTATTTACGTTATAATAACATGAGTCCTAGTCTATTTAATGCCCACATGAATACATCCATAAAAAGCGCTCGTATACTCCAGATAGATCCCTGCCTACTGTTTATTTTATAATTTCACTTTAATAATATAATATATATGTAAATATAAATGAAGATTTTAACTTCCTAATATACTCAACCATTTTTTGTTTAGTTTTTTTCATTTTATGAATTGTCTATCTTGCTCTTAATATTATTTTTAAAATTGCTAAGATTAATTTTTTTAAGTCACATAAACAAAATTTGTACTTCATCAATAAAGTATTAATGTTTTTTAATGTCCCGTTTCAGGAAGTTCGAATACCTTCACTAGAAGGTTTGTTCAGATCGGTTTTTCCTTGGTTCTTACATAAGGACAATACAACGTTAATTGGATTGGAAGGCACGTTATAAGATTTGAATATACATGTCATAACTCATAGTATAAAATAGATCTCGATTCATAACTCCAATTAAAATTATATAAATTAAAAAATATTTAATATTAACAAATCACTCAAGCGCAGTTTTATCTTATATTATACGTTTTCATAACTATTTTTATTAATTGCTTAAAAAATAAATTTCTATAAGTTCATAATCTTTTCTAATTACTATAATAAATATTTTGTTTAAAAAAAATCTACTTCATAATTCTTTTTTATTAATTATTAAGGAAAAAAGAAAATGAGACTCCCTACACAATTTTAGTTAAATTAGATTAGTTATATATGAATTAAAAGAAAATGAGTCAACTCAGATCAACTGATGTCTTTTCATAACATTTTTTGTGTTTTTCTTATGATAATTAGGCTTTCTAGCCTATAATCTTTTTTAAAATTGATATAAAATAATTTCTAAAAGTTCATAAAAAATTATTCTTAGAAGTTTCAATAGATATTATAGTTAAGTTTTAAATATTATTATTATAGATTTCTTTAATATCTCACACGCAGAAAAATTCATCCTCATATACTGCGACAAACGTAGACTTCATGAAGTTTTTATACTTATTATCCTTTGCTTACAAACGTAAAGCCCTATTAGTATATATGTTATATGGAAACAAGCTTTATTGTGTATCGATTAATACAGTCATAAACTAATGTTATATATTATACGCATCTATCATGAGAATCTCTAATATATAATACTTACAGTATCAACAAAATTTCGTATAATTAAATAAAAATTTTAGAGCAAAACGTTTGATTTCGCTCTATCAGGTGCCTATTCACCAAAATTTTTTTATCTTATTATAAAATAATTGCTGCATTGTAGTTATTTTAATACGTAGATGATATCATGATCTTATTTTTATAGAGGCTGTTTCTCTTCTATTAAATATTTATAATTGTTACAAAAATGATCCATACTTCAACTTTAGATTTTAGGATAGTATTTACTAATATCATTTATCTTTTCCTATTTATAATATCTTTTATATATTTTGACATAGTTATAAACTCAACTTAAATTAATAATGTAAATATATAAAGATAAATAAGTCATACACACAGTACTCCATCTCATACAATACATTCGATGTATAGCATGTGCTCTCAGCGCTATCGATGTATCTCAAAAATTAGCAATACTTATAGTCACTCTCATAGCTCAACGCACAGCTATCAAATCATATGTTCGTATGTCTCATGTCAACACATTGTAGCTATTAAAGTTACTTGATTCTTTTAGAAGAAAAAATAGTAGACACGTTATAAGATGAGTACGACTCATAAGTTCTTTCGTGTATATGCGATAGACCTGATTAGTTCTTTACTGTACCCGTTCCTTTATTAACCATAATAGGATTATTAAGAGCAAAGTAAATGGTGCACTCATGTTGTGTCAACACGTGTCCATAACAGTCAAATAGGATCTCCTATTAAGGATTCATCAAAACTCTCTAGTAAAAAATATATTTTTACAATATGGTAAGAATCAAGTATATAATCAGAAAGGCAAGAGTGTAGATTTTTCTCATAATTTACTGATACTTCTAAATATATCTTATTTTTAATTGCTAAAATATATTATTCATAAGGCTGTTTTCAATGATTCATAATTGTATATTAGGTAGAATTTTATTCGTTTTTTAAAAAAATATAATGATGCAAAGTACCATTAAAATTAGGAAAATCACCTTTTAATTCCGTAGTTTACTTAAGTCATGTTTCGATAAAGATCATTCTTATTAATCTTATATTTTATTATATATAATATTTATACCAATATTAATTATATAGATTAATTTATAAAAAAAACGCGTAAACAAAATAATGTTGTGCACTAGATACTCAACACTATTCCTGTTTTTTTTATGGCTTATGAATTAGCTTAGCCTATCATCTTCTTTAACATAATGTTGCTAACCAGGCCAACTCATCTTTACTAAGTCAGAAAAGTTACTGATAATATAATAGTTACTGAATTTAAGAATAATATTCTTTTATGATGGCAATAACTTCGAGTGGAACGTTATTTTACTTCTTATTTAGTGACTACAAAGTAAGCATAGATAATTATCATGTATCATTAGAGCCGGTAAAATAACTCTGTTTTCTAATCAAGTTCAAAATTATTTGGATTACTCTCTTAGAAATTAATATAACTACTTATTTATATATATTTTATATAAAATAAAAAAATAAACCAAACACAGCTCGTTGTGTTATTCTTATACGTCTTAATATCTTTTTTTAATTTTTGACAAATATCTAATGTGAATTTATTAATTTCTTTTTCTTTAATACTAAAATTTAGTATAGTCAATTTAAATTTATTTTTAACATAAATCTTTTAATTCTTATTATTCTTTATAAAATTCATGTTATATATGTAACATATTAATATGACGTCAATGCTAACATAATGTCTAACCGACAGTCTCACATTCAACAATTTTATGTGTATTTTTATTTCTTTAATGTATAATTAGTTGACTAGCTTATGCGGTAAGCAAATGCGTCTGCTTTACTTAAGAAACTGATTCCGATCTACATAAAATATTATAAAACTACACTGGTGCAAAAAAGTCTTTCTCTCTCTACATTGAAAACTCCTGATTCTACATTTCGCTATGCCAGCTAGATGAAAAGAAGAGGTAATGGTTAACGAGCTTGATTTTAAGGTAGCAATATATATAATCGAGAATGTTTTGTGTGCATAAGAACGTCTGTCTTTCACTTGGCTGAGAAGGCTTCGATCTACGTGTAGAGAGAAGATCTTTTTGTCCTTTCGCAATTACAAAAATAAGGCACCAGTTACTATTATAGTGACAATGCTGTAATACAGGTCGTAAGAACAGTACTGAAGTTGGTGCATCATACAAAAGTAATTTTCTTGTATCAGTTAATAAATGATTATATTAGAAGAGTAGAGAAACATTAAATTTAATAACAGGCACCAAATCGAGACCTGCTGGTGCGTAAGTCGCATACGTCGCTTCACAAAATCTTTATTAATTGCTAAATACTCACCTCGGTCATAGCCTGCTCTTCCATGAATCCTATAAGGATATTCACTATCTCCTTAAAAATATACTGTGAATAAAAGTTCTTCAAGCTATTTATAGCTCTGTGTATGGTGAACTTAGAGTTTCATAATAAATAATATTCTAAATGATATCACACCTTTTCGTCCATTCACATTAGCTCTTGTCTTTGTGAATTTCTTATAAGATGACGATAATGGTGTAAGATATAATTATTGAGAGTGGAGTACCTAACAAAATCTATGCACGGGTAATAAACAATGGATTTGTGTATGATGCCCTTATGGCTCTTATTCTCATTGATTTTCTCAATATATATTTTCAAAGTTCAAAAATATTTGCTAGAGCTTGCAGTAACTACTGTTTTTATGAATAATAAGTTATAGAGTTTTTGGATTCTGACGTTGCGCTAATATTTTGAGTGAGATACTCATTTAGTGAGCGAGAAAATGCTTTTGCGGAGGGATGTTGGTAACGTTTATACATCTTTTGCAGTTCTAATTTTTCATTTATATGCTTATTAAAAAGTAGTTTTTCAGTAATGTATAGAGACTAATTTTTATAGTAGTTGTATATATTAATACAAGCTCATTTATTTACAGGTGACAAAAGTGATGACGCATCCTTCAAATGATATAGCGTGTGGTAAAGTAAACTCCTATAAAAACTAGTGCAAAGTTATCTAGTAGCGGACTATAGCGATAGGCGTGAGGTTTGATGACGTGATCTGAATCAAAACACGTGCACCGTGTGTATTGGCTATGCTTACCGTCTTGCTGAGAACTCGTTATTTCTCTCCTGATATTAATGGTTGCCTTAAATAGGTTGTTTCTGCGTATTGTGTGTCCGGATAATCTTTTCTTAATTACTAAAATATATGTAAAAAAAAGTCCTACTACACATAATAAAACCTCACATCCATTTTTAATTACTAAAATATTCTAAGTCTTCATAATTTTTATTAATTCCTAAAATATATGTAAAAAAAAGTCCTCATAACCTGTTTGTTTTTTCCTTTACCTCTCGTTGCTAAAATTATAGCTTAAGTTCTTTATATCTCTATTTATAATAAAATATTGCTAATTAATAAATGTTATTTAATAACCTAGAATAATATTACTATTAATATATTATTTAATAAATATAGTATATTTACCGTTTTTTTAATGGATATAATAAAATTATACTTATTAGTATGAGCAAATCTATATCAGTGGGGTGTGCCTGGGGATACTGAGGAGCTGATTAGCCGTGTGTGCGTTTATACAGGAAGTAAGCTATAGTAATAGACTCAATATTGATATGTTAATTAATCAATCTCAATATTAAATACAGATCTTTATATAGATACTTCTTAATAAGTAATTTCATAACTCTATATAAAAATATATATTAAATTATATAATAATTTATATATTTAACATAACTTCGGATATGTTTCTCATTTTACACTGTCTTACACTAATAATTCTATTTATATATATTGCTAATAAATATTTATTATTTATTTCCCATATAATTACTTTTTATATATTTACTCTATTAAATAAATATTTATATATGTATTATAATAAAAATAAAGTCATTGCTATTTATAATCTTTTTAAAATTACTAAGTCACCTGCGAACCTAACTTTCATCACCGTTATTTAATTAATAAATAAATATATGTAAAAAAATAAAGTCAATTTAACTACACATAACAAACCTGAAACATATCGCCATGATATTTTGTGTATTATAAGCCTATGTCTTCTATAAATTGCTATATTATATTTTATCTCAATAAAGTATCATAAAAATTTTCTATAACAGTTTACTAGAAAATTTTAAATGTATTATATATAAGTTTATTTTATTTGTTTATTAATAAAGATATAATAATTTTACTATTTTATTTATAGATATGGTTACTGGGATGTCTTTAAATATGCTTATACATAATAAAAGCTAAGTTAATATGATCAATGTATTGTATAATTAATTAATATTTATTCTTAAATTAACATTTAAGCAATCCAAAATATAAAAAAATATCAACAAGTAAATTCCGACAACATACAAAATTATAAATAAAAATATAAAGAATCACATGCCTTGTTTTATCGTACCAAATTCATAAACTCAATATTTGTTATTAATGCTTATCGGAGAAGCAAAATAAATTAAATATTTCTAGAAGAGATATTTCAGAAGTAAATAGTCTTTTATTACTTAGAGATTCGACCTAAAATATATGAAGAGAAAAAAGTCGTCAGTTACACTCTTTTTTAATTATTCTAAAGTATTCATAATCTTTTTTTTAAGTATGTGCGGTACACGATATATGGTAAAAAGCACAGAAGTGCAACGTCGAAATACAGTAACCACATACTAGACGAGAAACATGCTGTGATATAAAGTAGTGTAAGTCTCATTAATATATTGTCTTTACTAGAGCAACATGGTATGCAAGTATTCATCTTATGTCATAATATCGTCTCCATGAATCATAATTTTATCTCTAGTATCCTCAGAAAAAGAATTAAGTATAAAGTGTACGTCTTATTTTTGTGGAAAGTTTTACGATCCATACATATTTTTACACTCTCGCTCTCCTTTGTTGTATTAGTGTTTTAGTGTAATAGAATAAATTGGGGAACAGGAAAACCGATAACCATTAACATTGTACAGGACTATGACGTGAAATCCTTTAGTAAATATTTTTTGATTTGATATCCATTATTTACACACTAATATTTTATATTTCATGAACATAGTTAGTGAAATATAACAATAAGAAGCATAAAACACACAAAATTAGACTGTTTTGAATATTAGGAGGCTTGTTGGTTGACTCCTCTGTGCGTACTATATTACCACTTATATGTTCTCATGAAATTTAATAAGAGAAAGGAATTATGAACTACGTTCCTAGTGAAGATTTATATTTTAGTTATTAAAATAAGATATTTTGTATAAGAACTTTATTTATTATTGTAATTATTTAGGAATTTAAAAAAAGATTATATAGAACACTATAGAATTATAATACTTTACTATATTATAATATTTTAGCCATATTAAAAAGATTTTTATGAAGATAACCGTATTAAAAATAAACATCATCCATAAGCTATAGATTATAGGTATTATAATTTATTATATTTATATTATATATTATTATTGTATAGACCTTATTGTAATTCTTTGATGATATAATTTATTTGACTGTTTTTGGTGAATACCTTATAATTACACAATCCTACTTATACAATCAATCTAACATCAATCTACATCCTAATCTGAAGGACTGCTCTCTGAAATGATTAGAATTAGACCAGATGCCACTTAAATAGAATTTTTACTATATATATAACACATAAAGACAGATAACATACTAACTTCGAAAACATATTTACTTTGAAAACTTAGAAATTTATTAATTTGAACTTTGAAACATATATTTTTATTTGTATGAAATAAAGTCTATAGGCTCATATTATCTAAGTATAGAACTTATACCAATAAAGTAGAGCATAAACAAACTCAATAGTTGTTTATAGTGCAGATATCTGCCAAATTGAGGTAATTCTTTCTAAGCAATATCATTTTGTGGGAATAAAGCTGTGTGTGTTGTGCTGGTCTGACGTATTTTTGTTTATAATAAGTATTTTAGTTTAATATAAAAATGAATTGTGCATTACCTCTTAAATAATTTTCTCTCACTAAATTATAGCATAGATCAATATATAATAAAGATTTGCTAATTGAATATACTTTCTATATTGTGTATCATTTTGTGAATTTAGGAATTAAAAAATGATATATGAACACTTTATAGATAGTGACTTTTTAAAGCAATTAATAACCACATTGAAATTGTGGTAATGATCAATATGTGAGAGATTAAATATCAGTCATTGTATGTTCATGATTTTTTATATAATCTTTCCACACACACACACTCAATTTTGAATAATATTTTTCTAATTAGGGTGTTGTTGCTGAGATCATTTGAATTATCTAAATATATTAGAGGACTATGTTCTCAGATCATCGATCTGCGCTTCAAAGACCTAATTCTTTAACTACCTACTCTATACTTAGTACAAGCACACAAGAGAAGCCGCCAACCAGAATTCTCCTACTTTTGTCGTTCCACTTTTTACAACAGTGTTTACGTTTCTTTTTTACGTGAAGAAAACGTAAAGAGAACGCTTAAAGCGTATATCTTATTTTTCTGTAACTTCTTTTATATTTATTTAAAAGCTCAATTTAAAAAAAGAGACATATGAGGACGCTAAGCAATTCACTCAGTGGCCATAAATAAATTAAACATTAGATAAATTTGATATGGAACTAATTGATCCGATCTGTTCATTTTCTTGATCCCTATATTCCACCTTACGAAAGTGTATAAATATAGTATATATGTGTGGAATCACACAGATATATGACATATGTCATACGAGGGCGTAAACAAGGGGACTAGCCCAAATGGTCACACATATTTTGAATTTACCAAGCATCTTAGTCATCAATTTCTTAGCGATTTCTGGAATAATTTTTATAACAATTTTAAATATAATGAATTTATTAATAAAACAGCGTTTAATAATAATGAAAAACAACTTGTATACGGTTTGGTTGATATTGTGTTTATATCTTTATATTATTTTTTAATTTTATTTAGGAGTTATATATTTTGGTTTACCGATTCTATTTTGACATGGTTTTATATATTGAATATATTATTATCAACATAATATAAAATCATATTACTGCTCTTTGTAAGCAAATGAAAAGTTCTCCACTCGAAGCTTGCCAATAAATAATATTTCTATTTTCTAATCTCTCTCTCTCAATAAAACTCCTAAAACTTAAAACTTATATACTTGGGTGTGGGTGAGACTATACCTTAAGACACTCTTGGTGTTTGAACTTGAAAATACTCTACCCTATTGTATAACGCCCTTGATATATATATTATATATATATATAATATATTAATGACAATATTTAGAAAATATATAGAGTAGCCATTAACACAAAGCATGTTGTATTATGGACTGTGTGTTGACTTTTTTATTTTACAATATATTTTTAGAATATATAAAATAAAGATTATGTATAAATACTTAGTGAATATCTTAAGTTATACATAATGAGAGAACATGGTTAAGACTTACTCATAAGGGTACGTAGGGAATTGTATAATAAAGTAAATGAAATTATAGAAATAAACTGTATTATGGAAAATATTTTAGTCAAATTATAAATAAGTATTTTAGGTAAAAGATCAAAAGAATGAAGACAGTTTTATATATTTTATATATTTTTAATATTTATTTATATCTTATAGGAGTTATGTACCTTGAGAATCTTAATATAGATCAATAACATTATGACTGTGTTAACACATTCTGCATTTATTTACTGCTTTTTGTAAGTACATAATGGAAAAAGTTTTTTATAACAGAAAGATATGATGACCATAAAGATTGTGCAGTAATGCAGGTCATGTACGTAAATAATTGTATGAGTCGGAAATAAATTTACAACCATGTGGATTAGAAGGAAATATATCGCAGAGAGTTTTTTAGTGGTTAAATCTTTTTGAATTGAATCAATATTTTATTATATTCAAATTCTAAGAAAAATTTAGATGTGAAAAAGAATATGCCATTAGTACATTAATAAAAATCACTAATAACATTGCTATATACTCTTGCTACTGACTCAGGCTAATAATACCTTTCTGTATATCAGTAATATTCATAAAAATCAAACTAAAAAAAATTAAAAACAACATTAATGTAATCAAAGTAGAATATTTTGTATTAAAAAAAATTATGATTACTTGTTTTATAAAATATAGTTTCTTCTGGATGGTATAAAATTGAAAAAGTATATCAAGAGATAGATTTACGAACATGCTAGGATATTTATTTTTAGGGTTTTCAGCTCAATTAATAATAGACGATGATGTGTATAAACGCGAGCAAGATATAGAAAGTCCATGCGTGTGTTTACGGTAATAGACTTAATTTTAATCCAATCTGGTAATGCCATAAAATAGGTAAACAAATCACGTTCATATTGTAATGTAATCGCAGCGTGTTGTATACTGCGAATCAATTCCTGTTATATCATAAAAATTGTTTTGTGTACAATTAATTACTTGGCTCTTTCTCTCTCGGAGTAAACGGCGAAGCGCACAAGTTCATCGACAAATCAGAAGTATATGGCCTCGATCTCAAATAGTGAAATTAACTCTCGAAGATAAAAACGTGAGTAATTTTCGTATTACGTTATACTTTTCTGAATATAAACTCTTAGTACACAAAATAAGTTTGTGTTCAAGACTATTTTCAAAACAATAAGCAAATATGATGAGACGTGGGCCTTATCTCTACATTATCTCAGAAAAAAAAAAAACTCGGTACAGTAAAAAATAATATTTAGTAAGCTTTTGTAACTTTTTTAATAAGTCATATATATATAAGGAGAAATTACGATAGGGAATCTTTGTAAGGTATCTTATCTGGTGTCACGAGTCTCAATATTTTAGTTCACATGCACCTTAGTTTATATGAGTGACTTCTTTTTATTTCTACATATATTTTATACGTAAAAATTTCCTGTAATTAGATTATCAATAAAGTACGATATATATTTTATTTTTGGTTATTATTTTTTTTTAGTGTCAGATGTAAAAGAGCCGATGATACTGTCCTCAAAGACGTAAACCAAAGAACGAGACAAGGAGCCTATAGTGTGTTGTCTTATCCATTTCTCTCTTTGAGCTAGGTTAAACTATTTTATCAGGAGTTATGAATCTTGAGATCTATTTGACTGTGTTTATGACTGTAATATTATACCACTCAACTCTCGTTCAATATTATACTTCTGCTTGATTGCTCTAAAGGCGCGACAAGGAAAAGTTCTGTCTGCCGAAGCTGCCTCACCTAAAGTTACATTTTCCTTGAGAGAGAAAGAACACCGTAATTACTGGATATAACTTCTACTCTTTTCCTCGAAGTTAGAGAATATATTTTAATTTGAACTTTATTAGTGAATATGAAACAACAAGAAAATTACTTAGTAGTCAATAATACCAAATTACTCAGAGATAAGAGCAGCTAGTAGGGGATAGGACTAAAACAAAGACATGTTGTAATTATGAGCACGTGGTTGTTTTACGTCTCCTTTTTGTAATTTTCTGGATTTATAACTCAAAATTTGGCAAAGAGAAAGACATATTATCTTCACTCAACCACAATGGAGTATTAAAATATAAATAAAAAAATAGACATTTATTAACTTAAAAATATAGAATATTATAAAATATTTAGTAATTTATAAAAATAAATGATTTTATGAAGACTATTTTTTTAACACTTTATTTTAGTACACTCAAAAAAGACTGATAAAAGGAATATTGTTAAAACTCTATTTTTTTTTAAGCAAATTTTTTATTAAGATTGTAGAAGAAGGACGTTAGAAAACAGACTGTGTTTTGTTATATTTTTATTTATATATTTTATAGGAAGCAAAGAGTAAAAGCTGATTATATACTGTGATTACACGTTGTCAATATTACTGCTTTTTGTAAGCA
Organism: Trachelipus rathkii; assembly: GCA_015478945.1. Taxonomy (NCBI): domain Eukaryota; kingdom Metazoa; phylum Arthropoda; class Malacostraca; order Isopoda; family Trachelipodidae; genus Trachelipus; species Trachelipus rathkii. The sequence continues at coordinate 14,056 of JABUQX010068122.1, read as the reverse complement.
AAGGAAAAGTTCGCACTCGAAGCTTGCCAGTAAAGAATTTCTTAAAAAAAAACTTAATTAACTTAGTAGAACGACAAGTCTAGAGGCCTATGTTTTCCGCTATCTCTGTAGAACAAGACCTGGAGTTAGTCATAACTCTTCAGAATTGTAATATATTAGAGAATCATTATGACGAAATAATCTATGAAAAATACTATACGTTTGAGCTAAGCCAATTAGCATAAGAAAAAGTCAACGCGACTAGACAGCAGATGTTGAGATGGTATACTTGTCGTTTGACTGTGTTTTCGGTCATACATGATAATTTAGAATAATTTAAAAAAGGTAATATATTATAAAGATTATTAATAAATATTTAATATTAAAAAGATTATTAGAGTGATCTCAGCGATCATAATTAATTAGTAATTAGAAAAGATTTAATTAGAACACTATTAGATAAATATTATTTGCTCAATTAAAAAGATTATGAAGACGTAAAAGAAACCGCTGTGTTGTTATATTTTTATTTACTATATTAATTTTAATATTTGGTTTATGAATTCTACATCTATATTTTGACTGTTTATATATATAGTATATTATTTTAAAACTAATAGGATAAGTCATATTATACTGCTCTTTGTAAGCATTAAAGGATAAAAGTTCTACTATAGCTATCTGGGGAAGAATATTTCTTAAATAAAAAACATAAATATATACTCTTAACGTAACTTTTCTGAACGTAGTAAATATTATTTAGCAATTTATAAATAAGTTAATAGCCTTAAGCAAACATATTCCTTAGAATAAATAAACACTACAATAAAATTAGTTGTATAGGACTTTTGATACTTTCTTTATTATATAAAATAAAAATTATATGATTTATAATCGCGCATTATGACATTAGACTATACGCATAATCTCGTACTATGTTAATGTGGTACAGCAACTCGATTTAGGAAGTACACTCTTTTAGAAAAAATCTCAAAAAAGATTTATTGAAGACTCTCAGACACACAAAGATGAGAACTCAGCTTGTGTTTTTGTATCATAAATATATTGTTGTTTTCAACCTAAAGTATCCATGTTGATGAGAGCGCGTCTCTGGACCATTCGATTCTCTCTGATGAATTTTTATTTTGTATTGTTGTTTTAATTTGAGGCGTTGATTCTGATCAACTTACTCCATTTGTTATCTGTAATATACTTGTCTTTGGTGTGTCGTTATCTTAAGCCCACCGCGAAAAGCCAGTAGTTCTCATCCTCCGATAAAGGCATCTGTACTGGAAAGGCGTAAATTTGTCCTTCCATTAAAAAAAACGCTTAACTTAACTTTAACTCTTTTTATTATAATTTTTTATATTGTATTGTGTTTTCGTATTGAAAATAAATTAAAATCGCAGAAAAATATAAAAAATATTAATCAATTTATAAATATATATTAGAATTTAAAGTTAACGTGATAATAGATTTTCTCATTATATTTCATTTATAGTTAAAATAAATTACATTCTCTCTCCAAATAAAATGTATTCTATTGATATTGTTCTGTGTTCTATTGCTTGTATAACTATCTGGTTTTACCAGATAGATTGATTTTTGTGACGCGAAAATAACAATAAAAGCGATCTATGGAAGGCTTGCTGCGATAGGTTCTTGAGATTTACAGATTCAGAGCAACTCAGATTTTCATTTCTCAGAAGAGAACTCATTTCTTTACATAGAGAATTTCTCAGATATATTCGTAAGAATTACTGGAGTATATAAATGTTATATACATGCGTACGTAGAACTGAATTTTACGTCACAATCTAATAGATGGAGTTATATGTAAAGTATCTTAGTCATAGAAATCAGACTTTCCGTGATATTGTATATATTTTTTAGTGTTAATTATAAAATAATTTAATAGGAATATTATAATTATATGATAAAATTACATTAAGCATATTATATTATAATTTGAAAAATCTAGCAGATATCATGATGTAAAAATTCTTCTAATAAATATTATTGATCATATTTTATAGCTTTCTATATTGTAATAAGCAATAAGGAAAAGTATCAATTTTCTCGAAAGATATATTAGTGATTAATTATAATAGTAAATTATTATCTATATTTAAAAATAAAAATAAACGTAATTACAATAATAATTAAAACATTTAATTCTAGATAATAACAATTAGAAATAAATATAATTTTATAGCATATTTAAAAATAATGAAATAATAATTAATATATTTCTGTATGGCTAGTTTCCTCCTATTAAATGATTATGGATTTGGTTAACGAAATAAAAACAAAATGTTGTATGCGTAATCTTTTTGTAATTTTTTCCATTTTATATAAAATCCATATATTTTAGGAATTATTTATAAAAAAGATTCTGATCAACAAAAATAAGAATACACTTTATTCTCTCGTAAATTATAAATCTACTGTATTAATTATATGCGGATACATATTTTTGTTGTAAGCGATAAATTAAGGTGATCTTAAAGAATTAGAAAAGTAATTTATGAACTACGTATTATGTATAATATATTTTCTATTAAGACCAATGTAAAAAAGGGCTTATGTAAGAAGAATATCGAATGAAGAGAACGGAGTGTGTTAAGTCCTGTTAATATATATCATTAGCTATATACCCTATATTTTTAATCTACAAGTGATAGGAGTATAATGATAAATATATCTGTGATGATAGTGCTATTTTGAACTCCTGTATTTTTCCATTGATACTTGTGATGACACTCTTTTACTTTGTCCTTGCTCTCTAAATTTTTGCTCGTATTGTTAAGACCCAACCATTAGGGATAAATTTCCATTTCTCTTCGAAGATTTTATGTTACCACTACTTGAAAAGATATTCCTCTCCTTAAAAAAAGTGTAGCCTAGGACTTTACTTTTCTTGAACTAGAAATATTTAGCAATTTAAAAAGATATAGGCTAAGCTAAAATTCATAAGAAAAAAAACAAAATGTTGTATGGATTAGAACTTGTTTTTTTACATATATTTTAGGAATTAAAAAAGATTATTGAAGACTTAGAATATTTTAGTAATTAAAAAGATTATGAGGACTTTTTTTTTTCATATTTATAGTATTTCGAAAAGATTATTAACACTTAGAATATGGTAACATAGTTAAGTAGATAGTATGGTGTTTGTAGATGTGGATGTGTCGGTGAATATAGTGATAGATCAGTGAGTGTGGTGTATATGTTAATGATATTTATTTTATTATAATGTATTTTATACTTTCGAGGGAGTTATATGAATCTCTTGACGATGCTTATTATGAGCGTTGCTTTGTGTCTGGGTATTACAAAAGTGAATAGTCATATTACTGCTCTATTTGTATATAACGTCAATAAAAGGAAGGGACGTTTCCGTACGTGCGAAGAGTATTTTGAGTTCCCATCATCAAATGCATATTTCTTATAATGATTGTGTTAAAAATTTTCTCTACTTCTTTTTTACAATAATTTACTAACAAAATTATGAAATCTTAAAGTGCTATTTCCAAATGTTTTACGTGATACAAAAGTGCTTGCTTACATGCTCATTTCCTGTTACTTCTCAAATTTGTAATTCTGAGTTATTGATATTTGAAAAGGGTAGAAAATACTTAATTTTTAGAAATTTTATGTAAAAAGGTCTGCTTAAAAATAACTATTAATATGATTAATTAAAAGACTTTATTATCAATAAAACCAGATACAATTTTTAGAAGTTTAAGGCCCTTCACACACTACCAAACGGCTAGCAGAGAAAATAATGAGTCTAGACATAGATCCTAACATAAATGCATTAAGTAACAATTATCAAAATAATCTAACATAACCTTTCATAATTTACATAATAGCAATACAACACTTCAATAAAAATAATCCTAAAAGCATAAGAAGGTATATTCGAACATAATTTAAGCAATTATTGTATAAGTAAGCATATAAAATATAAAGAAGGTTACACTGAAACATCTCTCTCCTTCATCTCTACTATCTCAGCTCATCTTACTTCTACTATATTCTCTTATATCTCTATCTGACTCTAATCGCATCACAATCGGCTCTTCTCTATTAAATCTAATCATCTACTTTACCCTTCTCTTATCTTATTTCATAATCTATTCACTCTATCTCTCTCTACATCCTCTACTTAAATTATATGATATAAACTATGATATTATTAAATAATATATATATAATTAGTATTATATATAATTATATATTAATATATATATATTAATTACCATTATAATAATACATCATATACTATTAGTTATATGATATTACTACTAAGTTATTGTTATAAATCATGACGAGGTTTTGTGCACTAACTAATATATTAGTAGGTATGCTTACTAGTATAGATTGTAAATGGGTAGTTGAAATTATTCGACCTATATTATATATCATCCAATATTTATTATATTATCACATAGTTTTATATATAATTAAATGACTTTCACTTCTCTTGAATTCTAATATTATGATTTATTATTTATTTAAAATTTATTTTACAATTTATTCTATATGAAACAAAAAAGGATTAATTAATAAATACCATTTTATCAATACTGCCAACAACTATCTATAATAAATAATATATTTATGCACAATATTTTAATTAATTTTGATAATTGGCTGTAGTTTAATATTTAGGATATTGGGTATGTTGTGCGGATTAATTTGAAATATTAACTATATATATTTATTATAAAATATCGAGTAATTAATATTACCAATTAATATATCGTATCACATCCAATCATTTACCTTATAATAGAACACACTATAAAATATATATATAATTCTTCAATTTTAACAACTTCAGACTGAAAATATATATATATATATATATTATATGATATAATATATTATATATATATTATAATATTAATAATATTATATATATATAATATTATATCATTAATAATATAGTATATTAATATATATATATTATATATATAATAATATATTTTTTTATATATAACATTCAAATTCAAAGGAGGGATAAATATCTATATAGTTTTATATGGTAATACTTTGTTAAATATTCAAAAATATATTATATATATCGGATTTTATAAAATAATTGACGGAATTATATCGATATTATTATTATCTCACTAGAGACGATATTTAATTATCGTTAAAGTGGACGTTATGATAATTAATATTTTTTTTTTATTAAATAATCGATATATCTTATCGATTTTAATCGATATTATTTTAAGATTATATTATATGAGGGCATCCACCTATATTAATCGTATATTTCTTCTGTAAAACATCACATCCATTATATGAACTGTATAATATCAATTTCTCAAAGTTGATTAGCAACTGTTCAATTATATGTATCAAAGTATTTCCTCCATGGGAATCATAAGTTATCTGCTCATGAGAGTCATATTTAAGATTAGTATATCAAGCTCTTTAATAATTTATGTTTATTTTAGTTTTATATATTTTTAATGATTTATTTTATAAAGAGTAATTTTGTTTATTGATATATTTATTAGTATTTTTGGTTAAATTATGATGATTTATACTAATTGTAAATTAAGGGTTGCGGTTAATAGAAGGTCTGTGTGAATAATCAACAGACCTCTACTTAAATATAAAAATAGATAATAAACTAAAAAAAGGTTTAATTTGAGTAAAAAATTTGTGTCTAAATTATTAGTTATTTATATAAATAGTAAATTATATTGTTATAAACAAACATCATAAAATATTTGATATGTAGCTATATATATTAATTATATATATATATATATATATTATAATATATATATATAAAATAGAATTTTGATATAATATAATATGGAATAGATTAAATTTTTAATTAATATATTAATATATATATATAATATTATATATATATGTATATTAATATATATTATATTCTTAACAAATGTGACAATAATAACAGTCAGTTATAAATAAAATTATGATTAATTATGATAATGTTGTCATGTCATATAATTTAAAAACCACTTAACTTGTTAATTTATATATTATTATTTATTTATACATATTTATTATATTTTGATAAGTTCTTATTAATATACTATTACTTCTGATATACAACAATTGTTGAAATGAATTTATCGTTAAATAATAAACTTATATTTATATAATTGAATAATTATTATAAAATATATATTAAAACTTGTATAAAAGTAGAAAATATAGTTCATTAAAAATCAAGGTAAATTAGTTGAAAGAGTATTATTATGTTAATATTTTAAGGAAATATTATATTATATATATAATATATTTATATATATATATAGCATATATATATAATAATATAAAATATGTATAAATATTCAATTGTAGATATTTAATTTTAGATGAAATTAATATGTGTATAAAAATTATAAAAATATGGTTAAACTCAGTATTTGATCAACATACGTACTGAAAAAAAAAATTGTTCATAAAAAAATTTATAGTTTAATTTTCAAATTTTAAAAAAAATATTATGTTTAATTAAAGTTTAAGATTACTTTAACTTTTTCTCACCTTCTGGCAATAATTTCCAGAAAAACTTGCACTTTATTAAAAAAATATTTTTTTTTTTAACGATGATTAAAGATAAGTGAACTTTTGGACCAAATTCTTCCTATTGAAGATCTGCAAGATTTATGTTTCATAAATATAAATAATATATATTATAAATATATATTATATATATATTGATATTTAATTAATTATTATATATTAATTATGTTAAAATAATTATATATATTAATGTATTTTATAATATATATTTATATATAAATTAATATACAATATAAATATATATGGAAAATTAAGAAAGATATCGCCCTATCTATATATACATCAATATCTTATATATATATATTAAATTAATGGTAAGCTCTCATCACAGAAGATTTTGATCTAAAATATTTTTTCTGGCTAGATATGAAAGAAGAAAAAAAAGTTCTAATATAAAATAAAATTTCTAAGATTTTAAATATAAAAAAATTTGAGTATTATCAAGTTCAAATTTTTTTATTAAAAGAAATATATTAGTTGGATAAATCTACTGGCATATAATTCCGAATCTTGCCAATAAATAATATTTAAAAAAAAACAAAAACTTTTCTAACTACCGATAATATATATTCTTTAAAACTTCCTATATTAACTTTTGGTATTTTTTATGAAACTTTTATTAGAACTTTTCATATAAATTATAAAATATTATTTAGATCAAATACTGGACTTTTGCAAGCACCCGATTGAGATACAAAATCACACATGTGCATAAATAAATATACTCTATACAGCCTTGTGTACGAAACGGACACAACTCACACATAAATATATATATTAATATATATTATATATATTATATAATATATATATATATATATAATATTATTAATTAATATATTATTATATATTAATATATATATATATATGATATATAATATATATATATATTTATATAATATATATATATATATTATATATATATAATTATATATTATATATTAGTTATTATATTCTATATATATATATATATATAATAGTTATTATTAATATATATATTAATTATGATATATATTATATTAGTAAAACTATTCATCATTATTTTATTGATCTTATATAATTATTTTATGACAAATATTTATTTCACATTATAAACAATAATTTTAATTAAAAGTTTTGAAATTAATAAATTCTAAGGTATTTTTAAGATGAGAAAGGCTTATCAGTTAATAATTAATATATTTATTATTTTTTTTAAAGAAATTACTTTATTTAGTATCGTAACCTATTCTCGGCATATAAATTACTGTGCGACAGAGATATCTTGCCTCTCGAAGTATATAATATATTTATTTGGGTAAAAAAATGTAGCTTAACATAACCTAAAGTTTTCTCAAGCTTAAGGGAATAATTATATGTTTCTAAAATACTTTATATTATCAATAAATATAATTAATATAATTAATAATATATATATATTATATATATATAATTATAGTATATTAATATTATAATATATATTATATCATATATATTTTATAATTATTATATTTATATATATATAGTATATATAATATTATATATTATATATTATATTATTATATGAATATATTAATAATATATATGCCATAGCTATATAATGTAGGCAATACTAGATCAAAAACTGAGTGAACATAGTTTGCATAAATATATGTATAAGTCTGGTAATAAATTTTATAAAAGTTATAAGAAAAGTTAGGTTAACAGGTTTTTTTATATAGAATACTTTTAGTGGTAATAACCCTCTGAATAATTTTACTCAGAATCCTTTGACCAACCGTTAATAAAATTTTTTTTAATAAAAAAAAATTTTAAACAATAGATTTTTTATCAACTCAACAAACGGCTAGCAGTCTTTAAATGAATTTCAGGTATGATTCCTTTCAATAGAGTTATCAAAAATATTTGCAAATATCGCGAGGTAGTATTGTACGCGCGCTATGTGGTTTGTAAGGAGTGAGATACAAAACACACATGATAGGCTACTCAATAGTATGCTAACACCTGTGTAAATGTATAATACGGTACACACAAACAAACTGCAGCACGCAATATATATATATACTTGATATATATATATATATATATAAATATCGAGATAAGTAGCGATATGATAGTTAGATCTTTGGTATTTCCATTGTAAAGATCTATAAGTTTATATGTTACTATTGCGGAATACGATATATAATAGTATATATAGTATATGAGTTATGATTATACGATGTGTCGAGAACTCCCAGGTATTTGAATCTAAATAATTTCTGACAAATGTTTGTCATAATACAATTTAATTAAAAAGTTTCAAATGACACAAAAATTTCTAAGATTATATTAAAGGTTACACTTAGATACAAATGTTTTAAAGAAATACATTAGTGGTAAACCTTCTGGCATAATTCCAGAATTCCAGATAAACTACTATAGATGATGTTTTTTTGAAAAAAACTTAAATATGTACAACTCTTTTTTATACTTAGAATTTTTTTTTTAATAAACTTATAAAATTTTTTTCATAAAATATTAGAACAAATACTGGAGTTTTTATCATGATTGGATTGAGATACAAAAGCACACATGTGCATAAATATACTCTACACCTGTGTACGAAGCGGACACACATAATGTTTCAAAAGGGAAAAATGCCAAGTAAAATTCCGGAGATTATCCAGATACGCCTAGACCAAAATCACGAAGAGGAATCTATTATCATTGATTTCATCAATGAAGATATTATAAATTTAACAAATTTGGTCTATAAAGGTAGATTTTCCCTATTATTTTTAAAGTTGTTATTTTTGTGGGACGCGAAATTTTCGTTTTCCTATTTTGCTCGGGTGCCTTTTATGAGCCAATTTAATTCTTGTTCATGTTAAAGGGTTTTTCTTTTATCTTCTTTTTTTTATACTTATGAATATTAAACATGCCTTTTTTCCGTGCCCTTTTGTAGGTTTCCCTTTTTTCATGAGACGTCAAAAATACCGGTTTCATCGGTGCGTTGTAGCACCTCTGCGGGCGTGCGTCAGCACGCCGCGCTCAAGGCAGATGGTATTGCTTACCGTCAGTTTCCAAAGCTTGGCTTTGTTGACTATCAATGAAATATTTCTTAGATAGATAGGTCCGACTGAGTTAACTCGTCTTTTCAATTATTAGTATTCCAATTGATTATAGGGATTGTTGGATGGTAGCGTGATCCAATATTGATTGATTTAATATTAATAGATGTAGTACAAAAAGGACGTGGTTTCGTTAACATAATTTGATTAATGAATAATATATGATATATATTTATGTATATAATAAACTTTAGCATCTTCCTCTCCTTAGTAGTATATTCTATTATTATTATTATATAAATATGTTAATATTGTAGTATATATATAATATATATATGGATAATATAATTTAATGAGTGGACGAAATTTTAAAGAGTCAGGGCTCCTTAGTGTTTTTGTACTAATTCCATTATTTCAATATTTCTGTTTGAAGTATGTGATCATTCAACCTGTTCCGGAAGAAAATGTCCTTTTTCTTTACTCTCTAATTAGCGCTTCTGGTGACGTAGGTATATTCGTCTTAAAACCTCTTTATTGTCAACCCCTTCATTTAATAAAGACATATATACCTCGTCGTCATCTAGTTCTTCCTGCTCCTTTTGATACTCCTTTTCGACCTCGAAAGACGAAACCGATATATCTATATATCTGTTGATATAATTCGTTCATCTTTTTTTTTCTAACCTTTCATCATCATCGGACGAGCTCCTCGCTATCCAACTCTTTCAACTTCCTCAATTCTCCACGACCGCGTCCCGCCTGCCTGCTTTATTGTCAACCCCTTCAGTTTAATTAAAGACAAATATAGACTTCGTCAGTCATCTAGTTCTGGTCCCTGCTTGCCTATTTGATACTTTCCTTAACTCGGCCTCGAAAGACGAAACCCGATTATATCTATATCTGTTTGATTACCGGTTTCGTTCATCTTTTTTTTTTTCTAACCTATTTTTTTCTATTATGTGACGAGCCTCACTCACTACCAAACTGCTTATCAAACTCTATCATTCTTCCACGACTCACGTCACGCTCCTCTTTATTGTCATACCCCTTCAGTTTAAATAAAGAACATATAGACTCGTCGTCATCGGCTATTTCTCTTCCTGCTACTTTTGATACTGGCCTTCTCGGACACATGTCGAAAGAGCGAAACGATATATTATAATGAGGTCGTGTTGATGCCGATTCGTTCAATCCCTGTTTTTTTCTAAACTTTGAAAAAATATTTTCGAGCTCCTCACTACCAAACTCTTTCAACTCATCATTCGCCACGACCGCGTCCCGCTCCTCCTTCTCGTCTTTCCCGTTCTCATTTTCCAAGGGTTCGTCATTTGACCTACAATTAAATTTTGGAATTAAATTCAACCCGGCTGTCGTAGACGCGACCATCTATATTTTAAAGTATTAATAGGGTGTTCCTTAGGGGCTTTGATTGATCTCCAAATAATTTTTATTATTGTTAAGACATATCGTTGAGGTCCCAACCTCTGCCGAAATTTACCACGTGTTGACGGCGATATTTCGAAGTTGTATGAGGAATGTTTTTAAATCTGTCTTCCGTCTTCTGGCTGGATTTGTCAATTGTGTCACTGGTAAAAATTTTCTAATTAGTGTCGTGCTTATTATTTGGGTACGCCAGAATAGTGGGCGGGGTATACTATACTCCCCAACAAAATTGCATAAATTGGGGTTAAATTTTTAGTTAAGTGAGTGTGATTATCCTTATTCTGGATTAGGAAAAAAAATTTTTAGATGGTAACCCTCGGCGCTCAGCCCAGATAAATTTTGGTTAAATATTCGTTAATGTATGAAAAGTAAAGGGGCACTGTTGCGAGAAGGTGGGTTTTCCGAAAAAATTTCGCCCTTTTTCCGGTCCTCACCGTTTTATCCATACCCCGACAACTCGAATAATTGAGTATGTTTTTTTACTTTAATTCGAGATATTTTATCGACCCAATGATTTAATGCGTCTTGAAAGCGAAAGTCCATCTCATTGTAATGCAGTCCAATCAGATATTTAATTGACGACTATAACATTTTTTGCCTCGTAATCACTTTTTGACCTCTGTGCGTTGGTTTAGATGAAACGGCCACATCATGTAGATAAGTCTTTAGTTCAATATCGAGCTGGTAATTAGGATGAGAATATGTTTGGACAAAAATGGTCGTCGAGAAAGTGATGGTGTCTGGTCCAGGGGTTACGGATAGTGGGTTATTAGAGGTGCAAGAGTAGAACAGAGCACGTCAGCACTTGGCGTGAACGCGGGCGAAGGGCGCTCTTGGTGCTGCCAAAGAGGCATGCCTCTAACATTATACTACCAGCGAGGGTTTGATTTTATGTCACTCTCGGATTCAGTTTTTGTGTATAAGAAAGTATTATGATTAAAAAATAATTGTATTGGACCTTGGTTTCAAAAGGATGTTAGGGAATCTTCGTCAATAGACGATTGTCCGTATGTTCCTACTCTGGCGGTTGGTGTTGTTTTCTCACATCTTCATATAAAGGGTCCTCCAAGATAGGGTAGAATGGGGGATAGGGATATTTGCTGCTGTTGAATAATTTGGCTAGATTGTTTCTAACGTATTTTGCGGAATGGAGCCTTTTGCAAGTCTTTACCTCATATGTTAGTAGTGTTTTGACATTTTGTGCAATTTTTGTTCGCTTAGTTCCTTTTCCGCTTTCTTCGGTTTTGACGCTTCGATTGCTCTACTGCTGTTTCTATTGATTTTCTTTGTATTTTAAGAAAAACAACTAGATTAAGGCATCTGACTTTGTAGCTTCTTATGAAGTCTCGTCGACTGTCGATTGGATATTTAAAAACAAAAAACCATGACAGCTTGATAGATTGGAGCAACGCGTATGACGGTTTCTAGAAGTGGTCCTTTCGCGTCTAAACACGGCTTAAATTTGCCAACAAAATTGTTTGAATTCTCTCATTTTTCTGTTTTGATGTTTTGTGAATATTTAGTGGTCTGTATTTGAATCGCCATCATCCTTTCTCTTCGCCTGTCTGGCATGTTTTCCTATGAAACATATCCCAGGGTTTCTCATAATATTGTTTATGCTAAGTTATATGCCTTCTTTTTCTTTTAAAAGTCGTGACCGTTTCAAGCTTCTTCTTCCCCTAAATATGATTCAGGGAGAGGTAGGGGCATACATGCTTTTAAAAATATTTATAGTTTCTGTCGGCATCCTTCTTATGAGATTTTAAAAATTTTCTGGGTTACTGACCATTAGTACCTTCGTGTAACGATTTATTACGTCGTTTGGCAAAATAACTATAGGAAACCAGATGGGTTATTTAGCGTTAGTCAGTATTAGGGGTAGTAATTCACGATTAAACCGAACTTTTTTCAGGAATCTTGGATTATCACGTATTGTGATTGGTTTAAATTACATATTTCGTTTATTTTCTTTCAGAGAATTTTAGAAAGTTTCTTCCTCCGACTCAGGTCTATATTCCGAACCTGATTAATAGTTTTCTATCTTAAATATTAATATATTGGAAATAATTAATAAATAAATGTTCGAGGAACGGATGGGTATACATGGGGAGGAGAGAGTGTAGGACTGTAATAATAATCATAAGAATAATAATAATCATAATAATAATAATAATAATTACAATGAATATGAATGGTACGCGATTAATAATTAATAAAAAAACATTAAAATACAAATGAACAGTAACTAAAGCATAAATGAAATATTCCTTAACTGTTCAGTTCTTCATATATTAGATGATAGTTTCTCAAGATGAATTGTAAATAGAGTTTACTACAGTATATATATATATATAGTGATACAGATAATTATGTATCTTTAATTGATAAAGATAAACTTATAATACTTCTCATCAGGGTTGTGGAGTCGGAGTTGGAGTCGGGGCTAGGGGCTCTGTGGTGACTGGCTGGGATCTGGCTTGGAGCTGTCGGGAGCTGGGAGCTGGGAGCTGAGCTGGGAGCTGGGAGCTGGGAGCTGGGAGCTGGGAGGGCTGGGCTTTCTTTTCGACTTGCGTCATATTATTCACTACTTTTGTTTCCAGTGCTTTTTACGCATATTTATTAAAACGATGGGAGACAATTTATTATTCATATACAGATATTCAAACAAGGGGAGTATATATATATGTGGTGGTTGGTATATATATATATATATATATATATATATATATATATATATATATATATATATATATATATATGTTATATATATATATCACACATTGGTGTACAATTTTTCTATTTGAAATTTACTTTTGTATAGCGTATACGTTAACGTCATGGATTCGTGAAGTGATGGTCATGATTTCTATTCCTAGAAAGATACTTTAACGAAGAAGTTCTCCTCGTCCTCGTCCTCCTCCTCCTCCTCCTCCTCCTCCTCTTCATAATCTTCCTCATCCTTGATAAAAAGACGACAGACACTTGTATTTTATTCACATCTATTTATCTATCTA
>JABUQX010068121.1:50000-89197 GCA_015478945.1 Trachelipus rathkii | reverse complement strand
TTAAACTATTATTAATAAATTCTCTTTTCTGCTTTTCTTATAGAATCATGATGCATTTCAATAAGACACATTATTTTTTCAAATCGCTGAAAATACCGTTACATAAAAAAACATCTACGTCAATTTATAAATGATTACCATAAAATAATATTCAAATGCTTGAAATTTACGGTCAAAATAATCGTAGCTTAATTTAAGTAAGTATCTTATATATACTTGTATATCTACAATAAGGACATTAAAGAAAAAGCGACATAATTTTAGAAGTTAAATATTTAATTCATTTATTATAAAATGCCAGAGATTACTTCTTCACAACTAATGAGATATTTAGTATTCTATATATATTTTATAATAAAAAAATATTAGATATAATTTAATCTAATATTAAAAAATTGTCGTACTCAATTATTATTTAGATTTCGTATACACTACTCTTCTTACTTATTAAAACTATTTCAATATTCAAAATGAATTGACATATATCTGCTTTTAATGAAAATAAGCATTATCAATGTATAAACACATATTATTTTTTCAAATGAAACTTGAAATATATATTATTATTAATTATCAAAACTTTTCATTAAATATAACTATTTATATATATATACAAATTTAAAGTAAATTATATCTAAATAATTCAAATGTTGAATTAAGTGAATAAGTCACGGGTACTATTTGGAGAGGAAATATAATTGTAAATGTATGAAAATTATTAAAGAATTTCTGAAATTTATGAAGTTATTTTTTACCTTAAATTACATATTGTAGTATAAGAAGGAAACGGGGTTAAAAATGGAAGGCCACCATGTGATGCCACAGTAAACTTAGGAAAACACATGAAATTTATAGATAACAGTAGAGTCTACATTGAATAAGAAAAATCAACGGGAATTATTTCGGGTAATTTGAAATGCAAATTTCATGAAAATTATATATTCATTGTTAATTTTTTTCAAATGCACTGATAAAATTAACCGTTAATAAACTATCAAATTTTTTAAAGTCATACCAAAATAATTTCAATTATTATGATTAGAATAATTTATTGTAGAAATAAACTAAGTAACTTCATAATTATAAAAGGGTACTTCAATTTGATAAAAATTAGGGAGAAATGAAGAAGCATGAAGAAATGTGCAAAGAATATATTTGAGAGGAGAATCATATGTTATTAAATAACTATAGATCAGGTAGGTGTCACTATTAATGACGTTATTTGGTAAATATAAAAAAAAAGATTTGAAATTTCATATAAAAAAAGTCAATTTAATTACTATAATAATTATTACCAATATTCTATCTTTATTCTGCTTTTTTGAAAGGTAGGGGCATTTTATTATGAAAAAACAAATTAGATTTTGTTCAAACATGCTGAAAATACCCCGAAGTTAAAAACTCATCAATTTAATTATGAGATTTACCAAATATTTCAAATGTTGAAATTTATATGAAATAATAATTCTGTATACTTTATGAGTTTAACTAAACTTTGTAATTGTTCAGATAAAAATTAAGAATAAGCGGTCGATAATTTTTAGAAGTTAATTTTTTTAATTATTAAATAGCAGGAAAGAGAGATCAAACTATAATTCCAAATTAATTTCTTTCATTATCATAAACATTAAAATTTTATTAAAAACGTCAATTTATGAAGTCTATATCTAAAACTATTAATAAATTACTACTTTCAGTACTATTTATTGAAATTGCATTTATAAATGAAAACGGCTCCCTTCCCTGTTTACAAAGCTTACTGTAAAACATTTCATTAACTTAAAATTTTAAGATAACGACTGCAATCGAGCTATTCATATATTAATAATAATAATAATTTAGGAAAAATCGTACTTTTTTAATGAAAGTTCTATATTTGTTATTTGTAAAGTGAAATTTTAAGAAAAAGCGTAAATTTTTTAGAAGCTAAATATATTTTATATTATAAACAGTAGTTCTTCTAAATCAAAAAAATAAATCTTTTGCTAATATTAAACATATTATATATTGTAATTTTCATTAAAAAACGTCCATTAAAGACACCTCAACCATATCTTAAAACAATTAATAATATTAATTCTCTTTTTTGCTTTTTGAAATTGCTATCGATGCAATAGTAACATACATTTATTATTTATTTTTTCAAATGCTTAATATAAAAATATTATGTCTATGTTAAATATAACTTCGTTTTTGAGAATTAATATTAAAACAATTAATTTCAAATGATATTGAAAAATTATACGGAATTAAATAATCGTATCTTATTTAAGAGTTCTAATAATTGTTAAATGTAATGAAAATTAAGAAAAAAAGCGTAATTAATTTTTAGAAGTTAAATTTTTATTATATTAAAAACAGGTTTATTATATTAAAAAACATTATATATACCAAATATATATTTGGTATATAAATAAACAAATTATTGATAATAATTTTCATATAAAAACGTATCAATTAAGACACTACTAAAAACTTATTATATACATAAATCTGCTTTTGCTTTTTTACAATAATTGCATTTTCAATGATAAACAACACTTATAATTATATCAAAATGCTCTGATAATTTACACTCCTCCGTATAAACTCAATGTTTTATAGAATCACTTTACAAATCGAATATTTATCAATAAGGTTTGAAGATTTAGGACATAATTCAGTAGTATTACTTATCTATAAGAGTATATCTCTATAGTTGTTAATATAATGTATAATTAGTAAAAGCGTATATTTTTAGTAAGATAAATAATTTAATTTTTAATTTAAATACTTCAATAATTTAGAATATACAAACTAAATATAAATGTTATATAAAAAACATAATATTTAGAATATTTCATATAATAAAACGTAGTAATAATCATTCTAACATATACAGACTCTCTCCAGTCTTTACTAAAAACTATTAATAATCTACTTATTATTCCTGCTTTTTTGAAATTGGTCATATTCATATGAAACACAATTTAATTTTATTCTTCAAAATCTGATTCCGTTAACCTCGTGAAAAACTCAATTTAAGATTAACTCATAATAATTGTTGAAATAAGTTGATATCAATTTTATGCAGGAAATCAAATATGTTTTACAAGATTTTCTAAAATTTGTAATAAAAGGTGAAAATCTAAGCAAAATTCTCTACAAGCGATAATTTTATAGAATTACATATAATTTTATAAAACAGTTTTCACACAACTAATTTAGAAATATTTTATGGATATATTATTAATGATAGTCATCTATTTGGATAATTATCATTAAATAAAACTGTCAATTCTACCAACAGTAAATCATGTACCAATATGTAAACTATTAATTAATAAAATTTACTTTTCTGAGTACTTTTTGAAATGTAAGCAAATTTTAAATGAAACAATCACATTATTTTTTTTCAAATAGTCTGAAAATACCTATAGTTTATTTAAATCTAGAACTCTTTACTATACAATATTTTCATATTTAATAAAATTAAATATTTCTAATAGTATTGAATAAATTAAGTCAAGATAATAATCATATATTATTTAAATCGTATACTTTTTAACTAAATAGTTAGTTTAACTATGTATAATCTCTTAAATAATATTAATTTGTAATTGTGAATAATTTACTAATGAGTACCAAAAAAGCGTTATACATTATAGAAGTTAAATAATATTATTATTTCTTATTATATATGTATTTTCACAACTTAATTAGTAAAATATTTTTTGGATATATAATAAAAAATACTCAATCAAATACTTGACTGCAGGAAAAATATTTGTTTCTTAACCTAACAGACTATCCTATACTATCAATAACAATTTAAATCACTTCATAAATTCCTTTAATTTCTACTGCTTATTCGAATATGCTCCATAATACTTTCCATGAAACAGTCATTATTTATTTCAAAAATGCTGAACAATACCGTTAAAAACTATTTAAGTTTAATACTTTTCATAATTCATCAAATGTTGAAAATTATGTAGAAAATCTGTAACTTTTAAGAGTTCCTAGAAATTTTGTGTATATGTGAAAAATTTATAAGAAATAGCGTAATTTTATAAGTTTTTTAAGTTAAATGATTATATTATTTAACTTAAAAATCTATAATTACCCTCGATTCGCTTTTGATTCCTTAAAATATTTACTGGTTATATATAACTATAAAACATAAATTGAAAAATTTCAATGAAACTTTCTCTAAAGTTTGCACCTTCAATTACTGTTTGATAAGTAAACATTAAATATCTCTTGTTAATCTGCTATTTGAATATAGCATAATATATTTTCAATATGAATACATCACATTATTATTATTTTCAAATGCTGAAATAATAATATATAATACCTATGATTATAAATAACCATCAATTTTTATACTATAGATATATTAACAATACTAATTAATATATTTCTATATTAATATAACCTATACTAATAATAATATTAAAAAATATATTATTAAAATGTTTAGACATAATATTTATTAGTAGAGGCTAATAAAAATCGTATTAGCATTAGTTAAATAAAGAGTTTCTAAGAGTTTGTAATCCCGTGGAACCAAATAGAAAAAGCGTACATTTTAGAAAGATTAAATTTTTTTTATTCAAAACAGGTTTTCAAAAACTATATGATATATATTTGTTATAATATAATATATAAATTAAAACAAATATTGAAATTTTAATATAAAAAACGTCTATATCATATATACCAGGGCCCTTTTTAAGCCTCTTCAAGTGTACATACATGAGAAGACAGATAGAAGAAAATCAAATGATAATGAACGAATAAAAAATATATTTTTTTTTCCTCATTTATAATTTTTTTTTTTTTTTTTTTGTTTTTTTACTGTTCTATTTCTTATATTCAAATTTCAAATGTTCAAAAAATAATTTTAAAATTTCCAAACAACTTTATTATTTTAATAAAAATAAGTAAATTTCAAATTTCGTTTCCCCGAAGTAAAAGCCCCGGAAAGAATATTTTCTTAACCGAAGTTTGTATCTAACTTTTGTTCGATTTCTACTTTCCCTCTTGGGGTAACAACTACAGTTTCTTTTATATATATATATATATATATATATATATATATATTATATAATATATATATATATATATATAGTCAATTATAAAGATACAATATCATTTAATATAATTTAGTATTTATAAGATTTAGTTTCAGATTTTTGATAAATTTTTTATTTTCGTTGTACATATTTTATTTATATTTCTAATAATTGTTAAAATAAATCATATAATATATATATATATATACTCTAGTTTTATAAATTTTCAAACATGGATGGATCAAGGGAAAGAAGATTACCTGATCTTCACATTATATAAAATATATAATATATTTCATATAATCTGAATATATTAATAAGAATTAAGTAATAAATAATCGTAAACTTTATATATAATAAGAGTTTATCTATAGATCGTATATGATATATATAATAATAATTTATCTTGATTAATCTTAGTGAAAATATAAATATTATTATAAGAAAAAGTACAGAGAAATTTAGTATATAATTATAAATTTTTAAGATTAATAATTAAACATTCCACACAACTATAATAGAATATATATATATTATGGTTTATTATAATATATATTAATAATCAGTTATAAAACAATATTAAAATTATTCATTAACAAATAACGTCAATTATTAATAGACACCTAAATAACAAATAATATTATAATAAATAATTATCATAATTTATATCTTTTAATTATGTAAATTATTTGTTTCAATATAGAGTACACATTATTTAATTACATTCAAATGCGAGTAAAATAATATATACTCCTGCTTAATACCATTATAAACATCTAATATTTTAGATATTAACTTATATATGTATAGTATACAATATATTTCCGATGCTGAGAAGGATTTTATATTTGCAGAGAGAGGAGGCGATGTGATCTCGTTTGAGATGAGACATAGTTAGATATAATGAGATTATATGTAATTAAGTATAAGAAAATATTTTATAGTAAATAAGGATTTTAATAAAGTTAGAAGTTTTAAAATATTTTTATTATTTTCAGAGTTTTCAAGATGTAATCCAAATTATATTTATTTTAAATATGTGAAAACATACAATATTTATACTATATAATATAAATTTAGTAGGTAGTATAAAATGTCAATTAAGAAGACAATATATTATCTTATTATAGGTGACCTAAGTTAATTATAATATATATTAATTCACTAATTTTTTATACAGTATATATAACTATTAATATACTATTTTATCTTGAAAATTAGCATTTCAATGTGAAATAATATATACATATAATTATTTTTTTCATAATAACTTATATAAATATAATTATCTATATTATTAATACCGTTAAAAACTCATTTTATAAAAATTTAGTACCTTAAAAAATATATATATCTATGTTAATAATTTATGCGAAATAATCGTACATTCTTAAGTAGATTTCTAAATTCGTATTAATAGTTGGCTTTCTATTTTAAAAACGAATTATTGTTTTTTGAGAAAGATTTTAGCCATTTTGTGGATTATTAAAAACCAAGAGTTTTTCACAATAATAAAATATAATTATATGATTTATAAAATAATCAAATAATTATAGAAAATTACCTCATTCTAATAAAACAGTTCAATTATAGACACTCTTATATATATATATATATCTATATTATATTATATTTTAAGGTTGAACTAGAGTTACCGCATCATATTCAACTAAGATAGGTAACAAAAAAAACTGCAATACTTGTATGATGTTGATCACAGCGTAACGTTCCCTAGATTTTTGGTATGGAAAATGAAAAAAAAAAAATTTAAATTTTTTTTTTTTTTTTCCTTATATCTTTCTTGGGTCAGATAAAAGGTACAAAAGAAAACTAATACATATTTAGAATCAAATATATATAGAAATTTGTATGCATAACAAATGGAAAAAATATATTCACTTTAGCACATGCAAAGATACGCCCAGGTTATCCTCCGAGAGCGAAAGAGAGATCGGAAAGAGTCGGGGTCTCTCCGCGGTCTCCCGGGGGACGACGGGGGGACTTCGTCCCCTCTGTCCCACCGTCGTCTCGAGCCCCTTAAACAAAATTTTTTTTTTGCGATTCCAAATATGTTATTTGTATAAAAAAAAATTTTTTTCACACTTTTTTTTTATATATAAATCAATGCAACACATTATTTTTGCAAATGCTAAAAATTACCTGTTAAAAACTGCCTTAGCATTATTATTTTTAAGTTTTACCCTTGAGAGCCTTATAAATAAAAATGTTTGGAGTATACAAAAAAAATAATAAAAAAAAAATAATAAATTTTCTTTTATTTATCACAATTGATATATAGATGCTAGGAATATTCCATATATGATAGCAAGTTTTCTGTAGCTTCTTAGTCTTACGAAGATATAAAATTCTGGTATACATCTCTAAAAGTTTGGCCTCATATATTAAATAAGATAGTTCATCTATATATATAATATTATTATGATAAGTGTGTGTTTTAGAGTTTTTGTCAACAGTTTGAAAATAAAAAGACGTATATAAGATGGTTTGATCCAGTTTAAAATAATATTACTTAAATAATATATAAATTATATATAAAAATAATAATCCTATATCTCATAAGGTATTAATTATACATACTACACTAATCTACATAAATTAGAAATTTTGGTATATACTAAACATACAGAATGCATTGAAATTTCTCATTAAAAATAACGATTCCAATTATTAAGACACTCATCCTCATATAATACAAACAATATTATAATATATATAAATTCTCTTTCTTTCTTTTAATTTTTTTGGAATTGGCATCATTGGAAATTTTATTTCACAATTGAAATTGGAAATTATTTCTCTCGATACTTACCCCTCGGTTTTTATCAGGTCAAAATTTCCGTTTCCTTGCTTTTGCACCTGAGGTGATTACACAATCTTTTCTTGCTGAACCTTCTGTGGCTGAGATCTCGAATGCAATTGACAGTCAAACATCACGAACCTGTAATGCGAATCCTCTCCAACATTATTCCAATAAATACGTTTTTCAAAAAGACGCCTAATGCGAAAGGTTTTTTCACTGTTGCGCGTGGAATACAGGAATACTGCATCAAGAATATTTCTATGGTAGAGTAGCATATTGTCAGGAATCGCCTACTCTCTTGAGATATACCATTAGCCCAGAGCCCGCACTAGCAGTTATATTATTTGGTTTTTTTTCAAAATTTATCTACAGCCATTTTACGCTACACAGATACACCTACACTACTTTTTCGTTGATAAGATTTACACCTCGTGAGGGTCTCGAGGATGAACTGTACTATTATAAAAAAATGTACAAGGAATGCATTCTTGTTTTTGCCACATCAGCTTAATTATAATTTAGGCAAAATAGGGTCTTGCCACATTTTTCTGAGCAGAGATACTTTTAAGAGTTCTAATAAATACTGTAATGACTGCAGATGAAATAGTTGTATTATCATGCGAGAGACTCGATCAGAAGATACACAGCAAACAGATTAACTAGTAAGTAAGTTTAAATTAAACTCATTATAATTAAATTTCATTGACAACAAGGTCGTTTATCTAGCAAAGGGATACTGGATAGATTAATGGTGGCTCAATTACACAGAATGAGTTCTAGAATAACTATACGTTAGTTTTGGAAGAGATATTTTTTCAACATACTGTTAAACACGGTCGACATGACTCAAATATTTTGATTATGTAGGTACAATTATGGAGCTTTTATATCACTGTGAGAATCGAGAATTTTTTGATACTTATATATTATTTCGTCAGAGTTGATAAATGTCTTTCATATCTCTATCGTGTTTTGTATAGACAATGCATTCTCGCAAATCCGAAAGAGAGACTTATCTTCTACTCATTTCATATATGACTGAGATATTAGATCAAGGATGTAGGCTATTTCAAGAGTTAATTAAAAACGTATATAATTTATTGATAAAATTCTAAAATCACTCGATCAATATCTGAAAGCAGCTTTCCTGTGATAAATATCACCCAGCCATTCTTTATTTCTTCAATAGAACCGCAGTTCAAGCTATGAGTACTCTTAAAAAAAGAGAAATTCAACCGATATCATGACACCTGTTTCATCAACCATCATGTGTTCTATGAATCTTATTAGAAGATACACTACCTTGTATTCAGTATAAGGTAAGAAAAACTCTTTTACTATCTGCTACAAATAGTTGGATAGGAAGTCTTTCTGGAACGCATAGAGCTGTCGAAATATATTAAAGAACGTATATATTTTTTCTGTAGTATGATTTCCATAAAAGACGGTATATATATCTGCTCTTAACGATAATTGACTCCGAATATAATTTTATATGTGAAGTAGAGTATGAGTATAGAACACTACAGATATTACTATGATAAGAGTGATTTCACTAATACAAAACACATGTGTGTATAGCATAAAAACTCGTCAAATTCCTGATAAGCAATCACCGTACACATCACACTATTCTGGACTAACTAAAATACACCAACATGTGCTTCCAATCCACACTATAATTGACTCTTCTTAAATTTTCTACGTGTAAAAACCGGCAGAACTAAGCCGAGCCTCTCCAAATTACATTTGCCAATGCTTTCCTGAAAATATCAATAAACGGAACAAATTGTAAAAATTCCCATCATTCTTAATGTTTATACAGAGATTGCTGAACCTATCCATCCAGCACCATAAGCAGAGTACCTTACACAAAGTGAAACTGTTAACGCTAGATGTATTTAAAATTTGCTTGTAAAGTTTTAATCAATAGTTAATACTGGAATGACAGATATATATATATTTATAGGTATATTATATATATCGTTATCATAATTTCTCATTACGACTTAATAATTTGTGTATATATGTTATAATGAAAATTAAGCAAAAAGCGGTAATGTTATACTGAAGTTATGAACTAATTTTTTATTAAAACATGGTTTTATATTTCAGACAAATAACACTTTAAATTCACTCGTTATAAAATAGACAAAAACATTAGATGAGATCCACGAAATGCTTCAATATGTATGAAGAAATCGTTTCACAAACACCTGGTCACCTTCATTTTCTCGAAAAACCTACAGAAAGGCTTTCTAAAAATTTCCGGTCATTTTCACGCTGGAGTTGGAATATTTCATAACGTCCAGGTTACTTAAAGCCCTTAAATGCAAGACGTGCTGGACACATAACGTATAGTTATTCAATTATTGGTACATAATTTTTCTTATTCTTTCTTTCACATTTTCTTAGTTTGAGTGTCCAGTTGTTTGTCTATGGTTTCGATTTTTTTTCTGATAAGAGCTTCAATATTATCCTTATAATTAATATATATCTATATTATATATATATATATATTATATATAATCTAATATTTATATATATATATATATATATATATAATATAATACCTAAAGTATAATGATTACAAATTTATTAAAGATACAAGTAAACTTAATTTAAATTAATAATTTGCATACATATATATATATTATTTTTTAACCTGTCAATTTTTGAAATTTGACTATATTTCAATAACTACTTGTGGGAGGTAAGATATATCATTATTTTTAATTAATGCTGAAATAAAAAATACGACTTGATATAAATATTTATAATAAAACTCATTTTAAGAATTACCAAATAATCTTAAATGTTACATAAATAATTTAGTGAATACATACTATAGTACATTTATTATAGCAGTATTCATACAAATTTATGGTAATGTGAAAAGTCTATAGTCTTTAGTCAAAAGCGTAATTCATAGAATCTCGGCTAATTAAATAATTCATTAATATCATTTAATAATAAACTCTTATGCTATGTTGAGTTTGTTTTCTTGCCTCGCACACCCATTGCAGTCACGACATCTATTTCAGAGGGTGAGGTTTGTATGAGGGAGGGGCCTGCAGCCCTCATCCACACCCCCCACATGGCTCCACCACACCACTTATCTTCAACGAAATTTCATAAAAAAACGTCACTAAATATTAAGAACTATACTCATTATTTACTTTATAATATGTCAATTATTAATTATCATAATTCTTCACTTATCATATTCTGCTTAGATAGATAGACAGATATCCATTGAATCAAACATTATATTAATTAACTCGAATTTTGCTTTCAAAGAGAATATTTTCTTAACCGCAAATTTAAATTTCTAATTTTGTAGTGAGAGAGCATGGGAGCGAGAAGCTAAAGAAGCGGATAAAAATCACTGCATAAGAGAAGAAAATTGTTGCAGAAAAGGAAGCAGAAGAAAGGAGGATCGCAGCAGAAAAAGCCTATAATGAACGTAGAGTTGCAGATGAAAGAGAGAAGAGAGAGCATGAGGAGTGCATGCTCTTAAAGAAGCTGGATGATGACGAAAAGCAGTGCCAGCATGATGCGTCTGTTACCACCACTCAACCTCCATCTTCTAACACCAGATTTGCTTTCAACAAGTTGCCAAAGTTAAAGTTACAACCTTTTGACGAGAAGGTTATTAACATAGAAGAATATACCTCCATGTTATCATTCTTGAGTTTTTAATCATAATTGATTTTGAATTTGATTTAAATTAAGATTTAAATATATTTAAAAGTTTCTATTGAATATATTTATAGTCGATTTCAGATGATTTTTGATCCTGATAAACAGTTGTAGCACAATTTCGATTAACAAGACAAAAATTACAGTCAAGCTTAAAATGTAATTATCTGACGACTTTCGAAAGCAAAAGAATATCTTTAAACAAAAGCGAGAGAATCCAAATTGGAGGAATCATTAATGAAATTAGAGTCGAACATTGGAGCCATAAAAACAGAATAAACTTTCTGCATCACGCATTACCCAATAGAGAGGAACTTGCAAGGAACTTTAATGTAGACTTTTTAATTTGGAACCAATACGTTGACTTTGGAGTGTACAAGTTAAGAAGAACCCAGTAAATCGTTTGATAAAATAAAGAAAATATTACATAAATTTCCTGTCAGTAGGATTGTGCATAGAAATTTACCTAAATTATATATACAACGTAATTCTAAAACAAACAGAAAGGAACTGAGTAATCAAAATATTGTTTATTTATAGTGAATTTGTGTTTAAATTATAGTGTTTAGCTTTTTATTAATAATATTAATAATGATAATAATATTATATAATGTGTATATATAGTTGTGTATCTATTATGTATTTGTATTGTATACAATTATATGTATGTTTTTTGAGGTATAATTTGTTTTTTATTTTTTTTTATTTATTTTATATTGTATTTATTTATGTCAAAATGCCCACTGGTATTCAGTGTTTAGAAAGCACATCTGAGACGCAAAGCCAAAGACGAGAGAGTTACCGGTTACGTAAAATCAGAGTTTCGGTTAAGAAGTTACTAAAATTTGTAAATGTGAAAATTGAGAGAAGAGACGGGTAGAACTTTATAGTATTAGCTCTACCTTGGACATTAGAGTCTTATGTACTGTTCTGAAAAACATGTTATGTGAGACACAACTCAATCCTCCACTACATGATTACAGGCCATGGTGAAGACCGTTGAGTGAGACGGACAGACGATATATTAATTTGCATTACATTTACTACCATATATAAATAAAACTAGCAAAAGACAATTTTAATTAAAATAACTAATTTAAATCTCATTTTTTTATTGTTATTTGAAATTGCATATTGCTACAATGACCATTACATTGTTTTTTCACATATATGCTTGTACAATAAATACTCTAACCCTCGTTAATAAACTATAAACTCAATAATTTTCTTTAATATAAATTAACTAATCCTGACAGCAATATCTAAAAATAACCAAATTAAAATTCATTCATAATTTATTTGAATATATTTAGGATAAAAATCGTTAACTTTTATGAGTTTCTAGTAAATACTTTCTGTTAATGACTCTGACAAAATATTAAGAAAAAGCGTAATTTTAGAAGTATAAATTATTATATCTTCAATATAAATTTTTTAACGGATTAAAAAAAAAACTAATTAGATAATACAAAAGTCTATAATACAAATCTATAAAATATCACAAATATATGTGAAAATTTCTTATTTAAATTAACAATAACGTACTGAATTCTATTAAGAACACATAATACTCCTAATAAAACTCACATGTTAATCTCAAATTCTACAGAACTCATCTTTTTACTGCTAATTTTGAAATTGGCATTTTAACTGACTCAGGACATTAATATTATTACTTTTTCAAATATCTGTTTAAAAAAATCTACCGTTTATATATAAAATAATAACTAAATTTTTTACTAAAAGAATAACCAAAATAATTTCAAGTGTTGAAATGTTAGGAAAAATCGTACTTTTAAGGAGTTTCCTAAATTTGTAATATGAAAATTTTAAGAAAAAGCGCTAATTTTAGAAGTTAAAATTTTTTATTATAATATAATATATAAACAAATATATTTTTTTAACAAAATATAATAAAAAATTATAATATAATGGGAGTATATAAAACAAAATGTGGAGAAATTTCATTAAAAAAACCGTCAATTTAGAGACACCTACGAAACTATTCAATCAAATTCTCCTTTCTGCTTGTATCGACGAGTTCGTGCTAGGGGCTGGCAGATGTGGGCGTATGCAGCGAGGACGGTGACCGACGGTATATAATCCACCGTTATCTATATAAAATATAAATATATAATATAATATATATATATATATATATACTATATATATCCTATATCCTATTATATATATATATATTATATATATATAGTATATATATATAATATATATTATATATATAGTTATAATATATATAATTGAGTATATATATATATATTATAGGTACCTATATATAATATATATTATAATAACTTATATATGGTATTATGAAAGGTTAATAGCTATAAATTAGAAGTACTGCAAATTTTTTATATATATCAAAAGTTCCGACAAATGTATAATTGCTTTTTTAATGACAACGAGGAAAAGTTCCCACGATTGAAAGACCATACACACAGATTTTAAATGTAATAGTCCCAGTCCCATATATTATAATAAACTGTTAAATATTATTATAGTATATTTTATATTATACTATATATATATTATATATATATATATATTATATAATTATATATAATATATAATATATATATATATAAAAAGAACTGAGGTTGTTGACTTCCAAAAGGAAAGCAGAATGAACAAAGTTAGATAAACTTTTAAATAAAATATCCTTTCCAATTTTACTTCAGAAATGAATATAAATTTATTTATTTTTATTAAAAGAATAAAGTTTTAGAAATTTAAAAATATTTTTGAACCATTTGAAATTGAACTTAAAAATGTAAGTAAAATATATTAATTGAAAAATAAATATAAATATTTCATTTGGTGAATTTATTCTGATTTTTATTCTCTATTTTTCTTTTCTTTGCATTTTACATTTTAAGCTAACTTTATATATATATATATATATATATATATATATATATAATATATATTATATATACAATATATTATATAATATTAATATTATAATTAATATATAGATATATATATTATATTATATATATATATTATATATATAATATATATATATACCGTAAATGATGAATGCTTCAACAATTGACAGAAAACAGTTCAGGGAATTATAATTTTGAGTACTACTAGTGATGTATAGTTCAGAAGAAATTTTTAAAACTGGTGTACTCAACCCAGTAATTTTTTATTCACTAGTTTCCTTTCAAGAAATGATGTGATAGGGTGCATGAATACTAGCTAGTGTCCTTGGTTCGGAATATGTATTAAGAGAAATAATTTTGGGGGGAGAAAACAAAAATGAGGAGAAATTTTTCTAATCTTATTTTTCCTGAAATGTACTTTACCTTGAAGAAAACCTTCACTTTGGTTACATTTCATTGTGGAGTTTCAGTTAAATGCTTAGCATAAACAAATAAAGAAAATCTGGACACAAATGAATGAAGACTTTTTTAGTAGTGCAACAAAAGTATGTGGATGGGCTAATGTAGTAAGTAAGAATCTCAACTGTTAATGGTGGAATGAGGAAGTGATGCAAGCGGTTAAAAGTAAAAAAGAGGAGTGGTTGAATGTGCTAAAAACAAATGATGAGATCTCAAAATATGGTTGGAATTTTTGAAGAAGGAAAAAAGGAAGACTAAATGTTGCATGCATACGAGGAAACATGAGGTAAATGAACAGTTTGGAAGAAGGATAAATGGGGTCTTACAAGAAAATAGGAGCCTTCCTGGAAGGAACCGCGAAAAATGTTAAGAATGAGAGTATGGAAAATCTGCATAGAATAATGAATAGGGATGGTGCTTTTGTTACTGATGAAATGAATGTGAGAAAAGTGTGGAGGGAACACTTTGAAAATCTGTATAACATTTTCAGTATTGAAGTGGTGATAGTGAATGTATGTGGGTTTGATGGAGCAAGAAGAAATAGGTATTTGGGGATGAGGTAATTAGTAGGGAGGAGGTAATAGTTAGGGAGAGAAAATAAAGGAATAATAGGTAAATCTGCAAGAAATAGAACTGTTATAATGAGAAAGAAAATGTAAGTAAAAAAGTATTGAACTGGAATTGGAAAAGTTGGGTAACAAAGGGTTTATGGAGGGTATAGTTCCAAGTGATTTGAAGAGAGCAGCAATAGTACCCCTATATAAGGGTGAGGGGATAAGGGAAACTGTAGGAACTATAAGGGAATTAGTTTATTGAGTATTGTACGGAAGATATATGCTGGTATTTTGGTAGAAAAAGTACGTCGAGTGACTGAAGGACTGTTTGGTGAAGAAAAATGTTCCTTCAGAAGTGGTAGAGGATGTGTGGATCAAATTTTTACATTGAAACAAATGATTGAAAAAATGAGAGAGAAAAAGAATAAATTGTATTTAGGTTTTATGGATTTGCAACAGGCGTATAAGTATGATAGGATTAATAGGGAAGCTTTGTGGGAGATGTTAGTGATATATAGTGTTGGTGGTAGCCTTCTGAATGGAATCAGAAGTATGTATGACAATAGTGAAGCATGTGTGAGAATAAATGCCGTTAAAAGTGATTAGTTTAATATTAATAGAGGAGTGAGGCAGGGATGTGTTATGTCTCCTTGGTTATTTAGTTTGCATATGGATGGGGTTATGAAAGAATTAAGGTGGGGATGGCAGGGGAAGGTGTTAGAATGATGGAGAATGGAAGAGAGAAAGAGAGAGTGGCTTAGTGGTGCCGCTGCCTATTGCAGGTGTGGATGATTTGATTTTGTGTTGTGAAATCTTTGCCTGGAAGAGAGTTTGGAGAACCTTGTAGATTTGTTTGGCGAGGTGTGCAAAAGGAGTGGTTTGAAAGTAAATCTCGATAAGAGTAAGGTTATGGTAGTGAGTGAGGAGAGTCCTCGTTGTGAAATCATGCTAGATGGTGAACAACTAGAATAAGTATTTTAGTTTTAAAATTTAGGATATATGTTGGATGAAAAGGGAACGGATGATGCAGATTGAAGTAAAAAAGTTGTGAATGGAAGGAACGTAGCTGGTGCAATTAAATCCTTGGTGGATGTGAAGGGACTAAGTCTTGAGTGCGCTATGGTTTTGCATGAGAGATGTTACCTTTGTTATGTATAGTATTGAATCACCTGACGCTGGAAATAAGAGGTACTAAAAGTCTAAGGTAGAAGTGTTCAAATGGACAGTCTTAGGAGCGTGTAAGGTGTGAGAAGAATTGATAAAATGAGGAAGTAGGGGGTTGTGTGGTGTGAAGAAAGATGTAAATGAGAGATTAAACGAGAGTACATTGAGATGGTTTGGTTACGTGGAAAGGATGGATGGTAGTCGGTTGGTTAAGCGAATATATTAGTAGCGAATGTGCTGGGAATGGATCGGCTGGGAGACCGAATAAAAAGTTGATTGAGTCAGTCAAGGAATGCCTAAAGGAGAGGAATGTGAGCGGCAGAGGTGAGAAGAAAGGTGCATAACAGGAGTGAATGGTAGAATTTTGTAAGGGGGTATGGGGCTTTGCCCAAGGGATGAACCCCACATTGACGAGACACACCAGTGAAGGTCCGTCGTGGTCTCGTAAAGCCTCAGAGTGGATTTTTCTAATTTCGACGAATTCTTACTGGAGGTATAAAGGGGACTTACGATCTATTTATTCACTTCTACAAATTTCTTAAGGAGAGCTATTTCTGGCTCGTATCACAATCTGGAATAGGAGGAACATAACATGAATAAACATATATACATATTATATATATAGTATTATGATATATATAATACTATATATTCACATACTAATATCCTCTACCACCCTACCTACTATAGATATTATATATATATATTATTATTATACTATATATATATATATATATTATATATATGTATTATATAATATACTATATATATCTATATATATATATATATTAATTATTATATATATTATATATATGTATATCATATCAATGTATATGATAATATATATAATATATATATATATGTATATATTATACTATCATTATTATATTATATATATATATATATATATAATATATATATACTATATATAATATATTAGGGGATATAGAGGGCAATTTTCAGATTCGTAGGGGGTGTTAGAGTAATATAGTATATATCTATATATATAAAGATATATATATAGTATAATAGTCTTATATATTATATATATATATATATAATAATATATATAATATCTATTTATATATATAATATATAATATATATAATATAATATTTATATATATATATATATATTACTATATAATACTATATATATAAGTAGTAAGGGTAAGTGAGTAGATAGGGTTGATATAGGGGTGGGTAGTTAGTGAGTAGGGTAGTATAGTATGAGGGGGGGGGTATATAGTAGCGAGGTAGTAGGGGTAGTAGTATAGTATAAATATAAGATATATATATATATATCTATAATATATATATATATATATATATATAGTATATAGTATATATAATATATAGTAGGTAGGTAGGGGTAGTATAGGGCGTAGTAGGGTAGTATAGGGGTAGTGAGTGGTAGGAGTAGGGGTAGTGATGGTATATATACTGTAATAGTATATATAATGGTATAGGTATATATATATAGTAGTAAGTATATTATATGATATATCTATATATATAGATATAGATATAGTATATAGATATAGTCATAACAGGGTAGGGGGGGGGTGGGGGGGCGTAGGGTAGGTAAGGGGGGGTAGTAAGGGGGTAGGGAGTATATGAGGGGGGTAGTAGGGAGTGTAGTATAGGGTAGGTTAATAGGAGTAAGTTGTTTTTTTTTAAACCACTTTAGAAAGTAAGTAGAAGCAAAAATGCTTATAGGAGAAGAATGAGCTAAGAGGGGAGATACGAGTTTAGTTTCGGGGACTGTGATAGTCCTTGGTGCCCCGGTCAGGCAGAACTAAAAATTTGTTAGCAAATTATGGTAAAGAGGACAGCGAGAAATTAGGGAAAGAAGATATTGAAAATAGCAAGAAAGAAGTAAGGGGGGGATAGTAAGAGTGCAAGCGAAGCAGGAGCAGTGGGTGGAGATGTCTGTAGAGTGGGCTTTATTTGGGGAGGTGAAGGATGCAGAGAAGATAGTTAGGTTAGTGTTCAAAAGTAAGCTCGCTTAAAATGATCGTGATATATAATCTGTTTTTTGTGATGGATGGAAGAATTGGAAAAAATCTTCTGCAGAGGTTAGTGAGTTACTGTGTGTGTGTAGGAGAGGAAAGGAACGTCAAGTCCAGAGGTTATTGTAGAGGTTTCTAATCCTTGTGGACGAAACAAAAATATCGTGGCACATTCCAATTAATCAACATGGATGCTTCCCTGAAGATGGGAAATGTCTGTAAAGTAGCAGCACGGACTGTGTGCATTGCCGTGCTCCTGGAGTGACCCATATGTTGGTGCAATTCATCGTTTTTAGTCTTTAAAGAGTTTCCTCGCAGAAATATAGAAGTCATTGACATGATAACGAGGAGATGTTGTGAAACACCGTCCCATGGCTTCTGTTTTGTGGTGATATTGGAGTGAATGTAAGGGGATGTCTTGAGAAGTGTAGTCAGGGAAGAGGAGCGTGGAGAAGATTAGAATTAAGATGTAAAGAGTGTTTAAATATACAAGTGTGAGAAGTATGTCAAGAAGTTGGGTGAAGAAGGAGAGTAACTTTAGCGCTTTTCCATGATCAAGAGGGAGGAGAGCGAGAGTTCTAGTCCTGAGAAGGATTAGAGGGTAGGGGCATGTTCCGAGTGGACGTTTAGATTAAAAGACAATGGAGAGGCGAGTGGTGCTGAAAAGTTTGGAAAAAAATAGAGAGAAGGGGTCAGTTTCTTGTGTGGGAGGGGGAATAAGTGTGTGGATCAGCAATAATGGGAGGAGCTTGTAGAAACATATTATGAGGGATAATATGTGGTTTTAATATATGGGGGTGAAAGAAAAGTAATGGAGAAGCTTGATTTGTATGAGTTGCTTACGATAAACTGTGAAAGGCAGGTCTGGTGTTCAGTTTGTGATATACGAAAGGTCCAAGGAAAGGAATGCATCCTTAATCCTTCAATGGTCGGGCAAATTTTTGTTTCGTTGCCAAAGAATAAAAGTGTGTGGAACAAATCAATGATTGATCCGTTGTTCGAATGTTCTACTCAAAAGTAATTTTAACATTTCAGGAGGATTTTTCATTTTGATCCAATCACAAAAGATTTATATCAAAGATCATATTAAGGACTTACTTTTTGAAATAATTAATATTTTTGGATTAGATACGGAGTAGAAAAAAGATTAAGAATGTGACGCCACTCTGTCTTTTTATGGGCTTGAATTTTATATTCTTTATTTTTTATTTTGTCATTTCAATATTTTTTATATATTTCTGGTATATTTCGATAATTTTGTCAAAATTTTTTAGTTCTGATGAGGGAGGACCAAGGGTATAAGTCCCGAAACGTAAACTTTATCTCGTTTAGGTTATTTTTTCTTAAGATTTTCCTTTATTTATTTTATAAAGTGGTTTTAAAAAAATATTTTAATATTTAACACGAGCTGACGTGTTCAATTTAACCTCTTAACTGAAATTCTAAATATATTTTATATATATAGTATATATATAGTAAGTATATGGGGTATAGGTATATAGTAATATTAACGTGGATGGTATATATATAGTATAGATATTATATAGTGTTAGATATATATTATATATAATATTATATATATATATATTATCTATAGGTGAGCTATATATATTATATATATATAGGATATATATATATATACATATATATTATATATAATATATATATATATATATATATATATATATATTATATATTATAATATATATAGTATATATAATATCTATAATATATAATATATATATATATATATATATATATATATATATATATATATATATATATAATTTACTATATAGTATTAATATATATAAAGTATATATATAGTATTATACTATATAATTATATATATACTAATATATATATTATATATTATAGGAATATAGTATATATATATATATATATATATATATATATATATATATATATATATATATATATATATATAAAATCTAAATTTAACTCTCAATGGGCTCCCAGTAAGAGACAACAAGCACACTGCTTCTTGGATTACAGTCATCTTTTAAACTTCTGAGGCTCATGCTTATTATATTTCATATCGGAAAAGGTGTTAAATCGATTTTCTAACGAAATGAAAACTCTTTTTCTCCGAAGTAAATCCAATCATTTTTATGAATCTTTCTTCCTATTCGTTATTTCTGACGTTTTGAAAAAATATATATTTTTAGCTTTGATTTCCCTTTATTCCTTCGTCTTATCATCTGGAAAAGCAAAACACTTCACCAATAATATACTTTCATCCACGTTGGACCACTCCGTTAATGTTCTTTCATTTCTATTGCTTTCTACTAATGTACGCTAAATGTTGTAATATATTCTACTTATGTTTTCTACCCTCCTGAGGGTTCTACTAAGAAGTATAAAGATGCTTACAGTATGCTTGTTATAACTCTTAAGACTTACTCTTTTGAAACTGCTCCATCACTTAGTTAAGCTTCTTTATTGCTATTTTTCAAGCTGTACGTTCTCTTTCTGCTAAAGGCGTTTACTTAATAAACCCATTCGGGAATAGGGGAACTCGCCCATCCCCTTTCATATCAATATTTTAACTTTTATAATGAAAATTATTTACTCCCTTATTAACTAAGCGATCTGAATATATATATATATATATACTATATATATAGTTATATATAATATATATATAGTATATATTAATAATATTTATATATATATATAGTGATATATATATATAGTATATAGATATAGATAGTAGGTATGATATATATATATATATAATATATATATATATATATATATATATAATTCAAAAAGTGGTTAAATTTTATGGCTAATATCTAATTTAATAAGCAAATTTGTAATAATCTGCTGTGAAAAAATATTTCGGTGAAACCGTGATTTTTAAAGAGTATCATACCAAAACATGGATTATAGCCTGAGGTGGGAAACCGCAACTTGCTTTGTACAGCATAGTGAATGAGCATAATCATGCGATCAATATGAATTCAGCTAAAATAATTTTAGCTTGCAAAAATGTTGAGAAAAGAAAAATTCATCTGAAACATTTATTATAAAAACACCAATAAATTCAACAAACATCCCAGGCCGAATAAAC
The DNA here is from genome assembly GCA_015478945.1 of Trachelipus rathkii. NCBI lineage: Eukaryota > Metazoa > Arthropoda > Malacostraca > Isopoda > Trachelipodidae > Trachelipus > Trachelipus rathkii. Next base: position 67,423 of record JABUQX010068121.1, on the reverse strand, counting down.
ATTGGTCTAGCCTTTAATAATTTATGGAGGGAGGAAAAAAAAACGTTAATAAAGCTTCTCGGAAAAATACAGTAAGTGTTTGGGTCGAACCATTTAAAGCTGTCCAGCATTCATACTAAATTTTGTAATTTTATATTCTGTAATTTCCTTCACCTCCGGGTGAGAGGTCGACAGCTTTGTGTTTTGTTTATTTCTTAATTTTAGTTCTCTTTCTTAAAATTTTGTTACATTGTGCAACTTACATCGTTTTATTTTTTCACGTTCTTTTGTTTCAAATTTTACTGTCTAGTATGTGTTGTATAGTGAGATAGGGTTTAAATGTTGTTATCTAAGTATAGTATGGATAGGATACATATTTATTATATATGATAAGTATATATATAGTAGTATAGGTAGCATATATATATATATAGGTAATGGTATAGTTACTATATATCGTATATATATATAGTATATATATATAATATATAATATAATTATAATTGAAGTATAGTATAGTATAGTATACTATAATATGTATAAATATATATATAGTATATATATATAGCTTAGTATATATATATATACTATATATTATATATATATATATATATATATTTATTATATAATAGTATATATATATAGTATTATCTATATACGGTATATATATAAATATAGTATATACTATATATATTATATAAATATATATATAGTATATATATATATATGGCTTATATTATATATATATATATATATATATATAGTAGGTGAGGGAGGTGTAAATATAATATATATTAGATAGTATAGTATATATAATATATATATATATAATATTGATAGTACTGATAGACGATATATACAGTATAATATATATTTATATATTAGTTTATAATAATCTAGTACATAATTAATATATATATATATATAATATATATATATATAATAAGTAAGGTTGAGAGATAATATTGGTCCGTTATAACAAATTTATCCGCTACCTTTTAGGGAGTGTTAGAGGGCTCGTATCCCCCTGAAACTTGGTACCCCCCTCTGATGAAACTTTGAATATTATACCTAAAGAAACTTTTTGAATCAGAAACTCAACTGTGTAACGTTTGGATTTGAAAAGCTTTTATGAATTACTCTCCAAGTGAACTTAAATCTATATTATAATTTATGGTTAATTTTAAATTCTACAAACAAATTGATGGACTTTTTATACGAATGCTGATGGCGACCCTTAGCAACATCTTCATGTGTAACTTTAAAAAATTGTGGATTGATAATTGCCCATCTAACTTTAAGCCAAAATTTTATATAAGATATGTTGATGATTCATTCCTTCTTTTTGAATCTTCTGAACATGTTAATATGTTTAAAGAATATCTTAACTCTAAGCATCCTAACATTAAGTTTACAGTTGAAACAGAAAAAGAAAACTCACTGGCATTCTTGGATGTTAAAATATATAAGGAGGAATAATAATTTCAAACTTCAGTTTTTAGAAGAACCTACTCCGTATTCCGGATTGAATACAAAATTTAACTCATTATTCCATTCCATAGTTTAGAAGTAAGCTTTTGATAAAACGTTTGTTTTTGCAATAGATGATAAGAACTCTCTAGTCATCATACTGTAATCTCAGTAATCGAACTAGACTATTTAAAAAAAACTATTTTTGACAACTCTTTTCCCAACTTTTTTAATTGACAAATTGGTTTAAAAAAGCTAATAAGATGAAATCAACCTTCTCCACCATATACTTCTGGCTATAAAAAAAGATCGGCTCATGTAATAAGATACTTACGTTTCTTCTTAACTCATAAGAATTTAGGTTAATTTTACAAACTTAGTTAGATTTACAAATGTATGGTAAAAAATACCTACATTAATGGTAAATATATTTTAATGGAAGTTGAAGTTGTATATGTCAACATTACATTCCTTTTTTATAGGAAATAAATAATTATATATATATAATATATATTTTATATAGTATATTGATAATATATATATATAATAGTTATATATATATATAGTATAGGGTAGTAGGGGAGGGTAGGGGGGTGATAGGGGGTATATAGGTATAGTAGTATAGTAAGGAGTATATATAATATATACATATATAATGATATTAATTATATTATAATATATATATATATATATATATACCGGTGTATATAACGTTTAAAATCTTACAATATCCTCTTTCTTCCAAATAGATTTTATTCCTTCATTTCTTTTATGCCACGAATACTCGCAATTATATATAATTCAACTTTCTGTTCATTCCCTTTTTGTTTTTTTAGCTTTATTTTTAAAAACGAATCCACGTACTTTCAATATTTTGGATACGCATGTTTCATGGTATTTAAAAGTAGGGAAATGCAATTATATTAATTTTGAAGCGCATTAGCACAAACTGTGAAATATAATTAAATTTTATTTTATAAAAATTAAACTTTCTAATTTAATGCAATAAACCTAATCTACCCCATTATCTAACCTATGTAATCTTACTTAACTTAACCTAACTACCTAACCTAACCTAACTAACCGTAACTAACCTAACTAACTAACTAACCTAACTAACCTAACCTAACTACCTCTTTCTTTACTAACATAACGTCAATAACCTAACCTAAGGTAATCAAATTTCAATTAAAATAATGATTTATCTCTTACCTCCCCAAGTAGTTATTGAATTTTAACACAACTGGTTGAAAAATATTAATTCTTTGTTTTAATGTAATGTTATTCAAATAACTTTAAGAAATATTAAACCAGTGAATTAAAATATTGAAGAACAATCTTGAACATTTTTTTTAGCACAATAGGTAATAATTAAATAAAATTATTTAACAAAACTTAAATAAATATAAAAAAATTAAAAGTAAAAGAATTACAATTTATCGAGCTTCAGCAAATAGTGTAATATTGAATAACTTATTTTCTCTTTCCATGGGTAAATTTTACTTTTTCATTATTAATAAACTTCCAACAAAGAACGTAAGAAAAAATTAACATGACCAAAATTTCATTTACTTATTAAATTACCGTTTTTAGGAGAACTAGTTATGAAATAATAGAAGAATAACTAATTTATTGGAATACATCTTCCCCAATTTAGTTTAATTAATCTTTTATAAAGATAAAGAGATTGGTAAATCTTTAAAGTTAAAGGAATCTACGCAGTAGCTTTGTGTTCTTCGATTGTGGTATTTTTATATAAATGTGATAGCTGTGATGCTTCTACATAGAAAGACCATTAGATGTCTCTACACACGGATTGCTGAACACAAGGGAATCTCAAGTAGAACTTTAGAGATCCATCATCCACCCTATTCGGGGATTTATAATCATTCTTCCAGGTACTAATCAATCAATATGGGATCAAAATTTTAAAATTTTAGACCATGGAAAAGCTGAAGATTTGGAAGTTTTGGAATCTTATTATTTGGAACCATGAAGCCTTTCCCTAATGAAAATCTAAAATGAAAATCTACAACTAAATAACTTAAACATGCTTAAGTGAAGTTGAATTTTCTCTATTTTTTGGTTGACTCTTCTAACTATTTAGTTAATATTTTACTAAAAAGTGAAGCAACACTTCTATATTTTTTATGATTATTTTACTATTTATTTTGTTTTATATCATTATGCATTTAGCTTGAAATGGGTGTTTTGTAATAACCCGAAACTAGTCGGTTTAAATAAATTTAAAATGTTTAGGATTGTTCTAACTATTTTAGCACTTATATATATATACTATATATATATATATATATATAATAAATATATATAATATATATTATATATCTAATTATATATATATTATATATATATATATATATATAATATATAATATTATACTACGTATATATATATATATAAATATAATTACTAATATTAACAACTATATATTCCTCAGACTCTTGATATAAATTTCTTATTCTTTGAACTCATTCGTCCATTCGTTCTTCAAGGAATAAATAACATTCCTTTTTAACTGACCAAACCGATTCACGCCGAGCGAATTTACATAATAGACGCCATCTGTAGCGAAAATCAAGGTACTTGCTCGTAACGGAAAATGCATAGGAAACAGGCAGAAATAATAATAATAATAATAATGATGATGATAATAATAATAATAATAATAATAATAATAATAATAATAATAATAATAATAATAATAATAATAATAATAATAATAATAATAATAATAATAATAATGCAACTAAAAATATTAATAACATATTACACACCAATAGTTCTATGGTAACAACTATACTTTGAGATGTTCACATATATCTTATACTACTCACTACTACTTATTATAACATAATAATTAATAATTATATAATTCAATAATTATATAATGAATTATATAATTTATCTCATTAAAATATTTAATAATATAAATTTAATATTAATCCTAAATAAATATTTAAGATTATAATACAAAATAAATACAAAAATTACAGCTTTGCTATTTTTTGCTTTTTCTTCCCAATACATTTGCACCATTAGTTTTAATTTTAGAACATACTAAACTAATCATATATTAATAAATATTATTATATATTAATATTATAATTAAGAATAATAATAATAAGTAATATAGAATGCAAATCTTAAATATGTTGATTTTATTATATACTATTGTAATGAAATGATAATTGATAATGCTTCGATAATTTAATATTGATTAACAGATTAATAATTTAAAAGATTATCAAATAGTAATTATGAATGCTATTTAATTAATTGTTTCCCATATGAACAGCAGTAGAGAATGAAGAATGAAATTTGAGATTTACATAATTATGAAATAATAAATTTAAGATTGTGTAAATAAAAACACGATGATTTTAATATGCTTTTAAACATTTACATTGACTGAATAATTTATTTATATGCCTATATTTATTGACCATGAAGAACTTCACTATGAGAGATAATTAACTAAGCCTTTTGATAGATCTGATTCATATTTTCTTGGTATTATACTTCCGTGTTGTGTATCTAGCTTCTAGATTTAGTGACCAACTCGTATCTGGTGGATTATTTTGATAGGTTTATTTAGAGTGCCTCTCATAACGTGATATATTTTTTAGACCACTATTTTTCTAAATACCCTCACTATTTTTGAGAATCCAAATTTTATGAGACCTAAAAAATTTAATATACAACCCTAATTTTTTGAGAACCTAATTTATTTTGGACCAACTCACTATTTTTTTGGCCACCTTAATTTATTATTTAGAGCAATTATAATTATTTTGGTTCACAACTCACCTATATTTATATTCTCAGGCACCTATTTTTGAAGCCTCTTCGAAAGAATGAGAGTATTGCGACCAAACGGTTAGGTATAGCTTACGTTTAGTACGTTATTTGTACTATATACCTAGTATTTTGCGCTTTACTAATTTTTCGATCACCATTTATTATTATAGGGGTATTTTGCTCACCCACTGATATGTTAATGTTTCTTTGAAGTGTTGATTCTTCCATTCTCAGTGTTGGGGAGAAGCGGCACCTTATATTTAGGAGTTGTGTCATATAGGGTTGCCTGTTTTAGTCTCTTTAATTCCTACAACTTTAGGCATAACAATGTCAAAGATGTTGATATACTTGCTCCGATACATGCTTGAAGGATGATACTCCAATGGAGTCATATATTTGACCCACGTAGTAATTTTTTTGTCTCTTCACTTTCATTTATCATATCTATGTTCAATAAAGGAAAACACATTTATTGTTATCCTATTTATCGAGGCTTAGCCCTTTTTGATGTCTTAACCTTTGTTTGCCCCTGATTATTATAGGTACTTTTTTATTTACACTTTATAGTATGGTACACCTAGTTCATAGTTAATATTAGTTTTGGATTAAGTTAGTGTGTAATTCCAATTTTTTAAATACCTATGGATCAGTTTTATATTATAGTTTATCACAATATAAATATACACTTATGGTACGTATATTATATAATATATATATATAATAACATCACGTGGCCCCTAGCGTCTTAACAAATTACTTTTCGTTATTATACTAGACACTTTATGACCCGCTAGTCATGGATCTTTTCACTTAAAACTTTATGTTATAAACATTACTTAGTACACCATATACATTTAGGCACACCCACACAACCACATCATTCATTTAACTTATAATTATATTAAGACAATTTAAACTATATGACCTTATTACCAACATATTTGTCTGTTAAATGCAACTTTCTTTTTACTACTATTAGACTCACATACTTACATTTAATTCATACTCATATTATAACCACGATAACAAACATACTGCCTTTATCACTTTAATGATCGTTATATTACCTTATTATATGGTATCAATATTTTGATAGCCTCACAGATAATTATCTTTTATTGTACCTACTTGTTTAGGGTACTTATAGTCATTCATTGGTTATAGATAGATATATATAGATTTTTAGTATATATCAATTATAGATATTTTATTACTGCTTATGATACTTTATAATGCATAATATATATTACTTAATGGAGTTTCACCAATTTATTGAAACCTACGTCTAAACTATTTAGATTGGTCAATTATGAATGTTGATCATACATACAACTACGTTTACTAAGCATTGATTATCTTCAGTTGAATGTTTATTCTAATTCTTCGTTGTATTATATATTATGAGTATCTTAGATAGAGTCGTTCAGGTGTTTTGAAGTGAGGGTGAGTGCAAGTGAGTTATGTTCACATATGGTTTGTCACAATATAGTGAGTGGCTCAAATTACTAGGAGCTAGTGACTAAGTGAAGTGTCACTATTACTCATATTATAGTGCAAGTATTTTGTATTAGAACAATATTGATGTTATAAATATTGTTGTGCCTAATAACTTATATATATTCAAGCCTTTTTATATACATCATATTACGCTGAAGCTAGAATAGACGTCTAAAATAATATGGGTGTCTACACTAGTATTATATATCAAATTAAGTTAATGAATTCGTAATTTGGTGTATATTACCAGTTGCTAGAGTAGATATATACTTGATTACTTATCAGCTATGTTAAGTTAGTTACTTATTTCTAAACCTTATTACTATATACAAATTATATTGAATACTTCATAACAGTTAATAATATTATATATAATATAAGTATATATTATATATATATATATATATATAATATATATAATAATAGCATATTATCACTACTAAATAGGCCTTCTTCTCATATTAATATATATATACCTACTGACTAATTAACTAATTCATAACCTTCTATACTTACTCAAAAACTTCATATATACAGCTTCGCACTTAAACATTTAACATCATAACACTCTGATATTTAGTATTGACCTCAAATATTGATGCCTAAATAACTTATGATACTTATATATCATTTGATGTATATAATTGATTTATACAAAGTATATAATAAAAATGCTTAACGTACATTGAATGCCTCACTTTGAACGGTTTATATCTTTATGATGAATCAATATCTTTGATGACGTTACATTTTGATACTATTACTATATATTGCTGAATTTATCAATTATTATTATTAGATGAAATATATGATGAGATTACATTACTTACTAACGTACTCACCATCATAAAGAGTTTAATATTTATTTGTCTTTATCACTTACTAAGTTTAATATTGGATACAACCATAGATTGGATGAGTCAGTACATTAGCCGAACCTATTACGCGCAAGACAACCGCCGCACCGCAGGTGCGATCCGACCGTCTCTGCCGCCGCGTCCGGCACGCGCGTCCGCACGCGCGTTTCCTGCGCGGTGCGCAATAATTGGGCTCGCAGAGCGCATATTTTCGCGTTTCGGTTTAAGCACCGCGTGTGCGCCCGCAGGGCGCATATCTATTCTGGCGGGAATGAAAAATTATATACTTAAGTTCATTCATTTTTTTTATACTATTAAAAATATATAATAGAATTTCTTTTCAATTTATTATGAATTCATTCATTTTTATTTCAATATTTAAATTCTTTTTATTATAAAATGCAATTTTTTCGCGAACCTAAAACTGTGACTCATTACAGACATCTAATTGTTTAGACACATGATATTTATTTACATTATTTTTTTACTTATACTTTTACGTTAATTCTTTTAAGAGTCTTATAAATTTTTATAACATTGTATGTAAGAGATAAAAAATCAGAGTGTCTGCTTATATAAGTATTTAATTTTGCTACAATTGTGAAATTTTTATTAAAAATTAATTAATACCTTAAAGCAGTTAAATTCGTAAATCAATAGAGGTGTGACGTAACAAAGGGGTATTAGTATGCTTTTGTTTTACTGCTTTGTACTGCTTTAACATATGTTTTTACTGCTTTAACTGCATGTTTTCTGCTTTAACTCATATGTTTTTACTGCTTTAAGCATGCTAATATTTATTAAAATTACATACTTAAAGCAGTAAAATAGTAAATCAATAGAGGTGTGACCAAGCAACAAAGGGATAGTAGGGGTGCTTTTGTTTTCTGCTTTACTGGTTTAACTCATGTTTTACTGTCTTTAACTCATATGTTTTTACTGCTTATTATTCATATAAAAACAAAATTTAACAATTTAACCAGTACTAAAGCAGTAAATCAGTAAATCAATAGAGGTGTGACCTAGAAACAAAGGGCGATTAGTAGTCTTTTGTTTTACTGCTTTATGGCTTTAACTTTCTGCTTTACTGCTTTAACTCTGCATTTACTGCTTTAACTTTCTGCTTTAACTTGTTTTAACTTCTGCTTTACTGTTTTTAAGCTTTCTGCTTTATGCTTTACTTTCTTTGCTTTATGTTTTAAACTTCTCTTTACTGTTTTAACTCATTACATTTATTACATTATGTTTTTTTTTATTTGGTTTTAATCACTTTTTATTTATTTTTATTATTTATTTTTTTTATTTATTAATTATTATTTTTTTATTTATTTTTTATTTTTTATTATTTTTTATTTTTTTTATTATTTTATTTTTTATTTTTTATTATTATACTTAGTGTTATTTAACTTCATGCGGCCTTATGTTATTATTATTGTAGAGACATCACATTCCACTATGAACACTTATACACAACATTCACTATGACAGCTTATACAACATTCACTATGGCACTTAACTTTTCCCATAGACAGCTTAATTTGCACTTAATACCACGGGTTATCAAGGTCGGTCACACACACACACCACACACACCACCACAACACACTTACACTTCCTTATCACACATTCCTATGAACTTATACATACATTCAATATGACACTTAATTTAGCATAGACATTACATATTACACTTACAACACTGACACCACCGCGCAACACACAACTCACACACGATTTATTAACGAGTTTAATTAATTATATAAACTTATATATAATATATAATATATAATTATATATATATAATAATATAAGTTATATACAGATTACTTTATAACCATCATCAGTATATTACTAACATACTACGCAGATTTTAACTTATTAGTCAATATATAAGTATAATTTATATTAAATATTATTAATTCATTTTATAATTTAAATGAAGGTTACTAGTATACGGGGTATATATATAATTATACATTTTATAACTATTCTCACACCACAATTTTGAGAATTTTAATTCATTGACAGGTACATATTAAGTTTCATTAATACATTTATCTATAATAAATCAATTAATTTATTTGTGTGAACAAAGAAATTATATTATTAACAAAAATATATTCACTCAGATAGTTAATAAATTATTTTATAAAACTATCAAGTTTTATTAATTAATATTATACTATTTTTACTAAAATTTTATGAATATATATTAAAAACATATATTTTACGTACTTAAGCAATAATCAGTAAATCAGTAAGGTTCTGCAACTAGCACTCCTCTACACCAAGCTATGCCGCGTTTTTTTCTATTGACTTACTGCTTTACATTCTTTTTAGCTATGTAATAAGTATATAAAATAAAAATAAGTTTTCTTGCTAAAAACTTATTTTCTTAATCTTTTTAAGTTCTTATTTAACTAACAATTATTCCTTACATTTATACTTTATTGCGCTCGATGTTAACATAAAATATTCAAAGTTTTTTTAATAATTCGGATTTTCTTTTATTATTATTTTATTAGCATTAAACCGGACCGAAACAGTTATTAGCCTGAATGTAGAATCCAAATTGATGTAAGGTTCAATACTGCCTGTTTTATTATTGCTCTCATAATCTAACTTCCAACTGATTATGTTTTGACTGTTTACATAAATGCTAGAGTAAGTTGCTTATGCGCTGGTTTCTTCGCACAGGCTAAAAACTGTTTCGGTCCAGTTTTAAAGCTGAGCTTGGTTTAAGTATTCTGTAAGCACTCTTCAGTGTGATTACATTTAAAAGTTATTCATATTACTGGACTACTATTATTTACATACGAAATTAGCTTTGATATATATACAGGTTGATTGGGTCGCGACATGTTTAGATAGATTTGGTCCTTAAATTATTAATCCATGCGAGGCTTACTTCTTTCTAAAACTACTTGATATGAATTCACTAGATAGGTATTGGTTGAATTTAAATCTCGATCTTATCAATGCTAGAGCACTCTCAAATAAAGCTTATCATACTGCTTTAGCAGACAACGTATAGTTAGAACAGGCATTTTCATCAATGGTAACAAAGATACCTTCTTCAAATCTAAAAAGAATTTTAAGTGTGCTGATCAAAATACAATTGGGTTAAGTACACAGCCTTTCGCAACGCGGTGGTGTCATTCAGTCTGTCAGTCATGCAAACACTTGACGCTATTATTTAGCAGGAAATGTATTTGGGATCGGTAAATCGTCACGACAAGATCTCCAGTCATCTATATTTCCTATTAATTACTCTACATACTCAATCTTCTTAGCCAGGGGAGGGATGTGCAGTTTCTAGGTGATGGCGAGTAAATAACTTGTGAGGTTATATTTTACTCTTTCTACCGTTCTGAATTTCTTAACTATATGCTCGATCTGATCATCATATCTGCTCTAAGGAGTACATACTCAACTCGAGGTCAACGTGGGAGCTCTAGTGATATTTATACTATCCGGACATCTCCACTCTATCCTGGACTGAGCTAAAAACACTTTTGCTTCTTCTTTGCTGGTACAGCGAATATCGTTTAGCTAATGTCCTCTGACTGACAACTGCTTATAGTTATTAGTTTGACTCATAATATTGTTATTTATAAGAGTAGTTAGTGGCACTATTAGATTTACTTCTTTAGCGCTTATAACTCGTCCGTTGTGCATGTAGATACACGTATTATCTATGAGTAATATCTATATTGCTATGAATAGTAAGTTATATTAAAAGGCTTAAAATACATAAGTTTCCATGGTGAAGATTTATCAAATGCAACATATCTAATAGGATGATTTTCCGCACTAGAACTCATTTACGATGACTCCACATTATATGGTACCACACTATATATTGATAAGGTCTAAAAATAGGGAGCATCCAATATTACAATTAATTATTTCAATAGGATTACTGGTGTATTATTGCAAGTATCTTTCTAGACTCATAGTGAACTTATTCACAGAGATTTAACTTTCGGACTTAGGCATAATCTAACTCTCCAAAATGCATATTACAATGGTCGTATTTTATTCAGGTCATCGGACGTATTTATATATAGACGATTGCATTTTGTACACACAGACGATCAGTTGTTGGCGGTACTGATCAGGAGTTTTGCATCATTACATGTACCGGAAACGCTATTTACAGCAGGTTTGTTAGAATGATTGTCTATCTACAAGTTTGCATAGGAAATGTTGTAATAGTCTACAGTCTGAATCTTTAATAATTAGGTATAATGAGAACCAATTTTCGAGAATTATTCTTTCACAAATTTATAATTAGGAAATCTTTTTCGTTCACTTGAATCGGAACGCATAATACTAGGGTTAAGTTTCCAAGGATAGATGGGTGGCACAGGTTATTATGTTCATTATATTTAACAAAGTACGTTTCTAGAACTTAGTAATACGATTTGTAAACAATAATATATTTGGACTAATTTTGTTCGGCAGGAGAATTATGTTGTCGTAGATATTATATGTATGATTAGCTTATTACTGGACAGAGAAACCATAGGTTTTTGCATTGCACATTAGCGTTAATAGAGACGAAGGTTTGCTTTGGAAGTTTAAGGTCCGCTTATTCTAGATACCCAGGACTATTTCTTTCATACATTAAATATCGTTGCAGGACCGTCATAAGCGGCCATAGGGAACCATTTAGGAAATTTGGTTATGATTAAACGGAATGCAAAGTATTCGGGTGGAGCTTGGACATAATGGCAAATAAATAGAATTTCTGGCACCATTGAAACAGGGACATCGATTAATATGACTTGGAGAGAAAATATTAAAATAAGACTCATATACCTGTAGCAAGGATTTAATTAAGGTTACTGTACATACATGTAATTAGATGGGCTGTTATTATTTAGTTACTTTGAACATTTTGCATAATATTAATAATACCTGTGTTAGAACGGACTATAAAAATTTTCATGTTTTTTTTAAAAAAATTAATGTTTGAAAATTTATAAACGAAAACTATCATTAGTTAATAGTAATTCTTAAAATCAATAACCTCAATGATCTAGTTATATTATAGAAAGTTTTAAGGAAAACTTTGAAATAAAATTTTAGTTACCTTTTAATAATGTTAGATACAGATCTTATTGTAGAACCTGAAAAGGTTCTATTAAATTTAGTTTATATTGTGTTGTAAATCATGACGTGTGTAAAGTAATCCTGGTGTGTTTTGGGTGTAATAAATTGCGTGTGTAAGTAAATCTGTGTGTGAGTGTGTGGTGTGGTGTGTGTGCGCGTGTGTCGTGTTGTGGGTTGTGTGTGTGGTGCTTTGGGCGATAAATGTATGTGTCTATGGCTAAATGTAAGTGTTCATAGTGAATGTAGGGTATAAGTGTCATAGTGATGTGTGTATAAGTGTAAGCGCGGTAGTAGTGTGTGTGTGTGTGTGTGTGTGTGTGTGTGTGTGCGTGTGTGAACCGCGTGTGTATAGATGTGGTTGATGTAAGTGTTGTCTATGCTGAAATTGTAGTGGATGTTGAATGTTGTGTATACAGGGTGTCCATGTGAATGGGGTGTGTATAAGTCGCAGAGGTCATAAGTGAATTTGTGTGTGTTCTAAATAATAATACAAATAGGTCTAATAATTAAATAACACTAAGTATAATTATAAAAATAAATAAAGGTTAATTTAAAAATGGAATCTAAATATAATAAAAATAAAATATAAATATATAATAAATAAATAAAGTAATAATAAATCAATTAAAAGTATTAAAACAAATAAAAGGATAATGATAAATAGATGAGTTAAAACAGTAAAAGCAGAAATGATTAGAACAGTAAGCAGAAGTTACAGCAGTAAAGGCAGAAAGCTTAAAACTAGTAAAGCGAGTTAAAACGTAAAGGAGAAAGTTAAAGAGTAAAGCAGAAAGTTAAGCAGTAAAGCAGTTAAGCAGTAAAGCTGTAAAACAAAAGCATACTAATCACCCTTGGTGTTAGGTAACACACTGTTTTACTGTATTAATGCTTAAGGGTATGTAATAACGTTAATAAATATATGAAGTTAAGGCAGTAAAAGGATATGAGTATAAGCGTAACATGAAAGTTAAGCAGTAAGCAGTAAAAAAAGGCATATGATGCCTATTTGCTAGGTACACTCTATTGTTTACTGGATTTACTGCTTTAAGGTATGTAATGTTAATAAATATATGAGTTAAGCATGTAAAATATGGTTTAAGTTGTCAGTAGAAACTTATGAGTTTGAAGCCTTTGGAGGTATATTCATGTAGTTTAAAGCAGTAAAGCAGTAAAACAAAAGATACTAATCCCTCCCTTGGTGTTAGCTCACACCTCTATTGATTTACTGATTTTATGATATTCGTCTTAGTAAATCATATGTTTTATAAAATTTCGTACAATTGGTAGTAAAATAAATGATTATATATCAGACACTCTGGATTTTTTTTTCTTAATACATTTTTTAAAATTTTTATTTAAGTATTAGTAAAAGTATTAGTAAAATTAATGTTATAATCTATGTGTTATAATAGGTCTGTAACGAGATAAGGTTTAGGTTCGCGAAAATGTTTTTATAAAATGTTTTAAAAATTGAAGTAAAATAGATGACTCATAGTAATAAATTTGAAGATTCTTTGATGTTTAAAGTGAATAAAATGAATGACTTATAGTTATTATTTTTTCATTCCGAGGAATATTGGCGCTGCGGGCGCACGAGCGGGCGAGTAAACGCGAATATTGCGCTGGGGCGCACGCGGGCGGAAAGCGGCGTGCGGGGCGCGGGGGCGGGGACGCGTTTGGATGCACATGGGGTGCGGGCTGGTATGTCTTTGCGGGAGGGCGACATGCGGCGCACTGGTGTCCAATTTGACTAGGGGAAGACATTATATTAAACTCTGTTTTTATGATGTGGCTTAGAGATGAGGCCTCAAGGTGATTTCTCAAAGATGATCATATAAGATAGGTATCAATTAGATGACGTCCTAAAGATGAGTAATCATTAGATGACTTCAAGTTGAGGACAATCCTGAGGCATTTATGCTGGGGCATCAAGTTGGGCATCAAGTTGATGGATAAGTTGAGCATCAAATCATGAGTGTGGGTTGAGTGTAGTGTAAGTGGTATCTGTGTGTGGGTGTGAGTTGTAAGTGTATTGGTTATGTAAGTGTGGGGTAGTGTGTATAAGTGTCAATAAGTGAATGTGTGTATAAGTGTCGTAGTGTATGTGGTATAGTTGTTAGAAAAGACTACATCATGTAGGAGCGCCTAGCAACTTGTATAAACACCAAATCGAATCCTGCTACTTATAACCTAAGGGGTAGACCCATATTAGGGTATTCTTAGGCTCAGGGGAGGTATAGAAGGCTTGAAAAAGTGGCTCAGTTGGCCTATGTGGACTGATGGACTATGTGGCTCACTTGGCACTCATTGGCACTCACTAGTGGCACTCGATATGGACTCATTGGCCTCACTGGCTACATGGCAATCATCTAATACTCATAGAACATAATGAGCTCATAGATACTTTTTCGGTGGTTTGGCGAAACGATAAATGCATCAAGTTAGCGTGGGTCAAATTGACACATGGTATATGGCAAGGTCAAAGGGAATATCATGGTCACAAGGTTTAGACACAAAAAGGGACTAAGTCTAAAGGAGGTAGCAAAAATTACCAGTGGTAATTGACCATGGACGGATCAAGGGTTTGGGCTGTTGGTTTGTATCGGTGGTTTAGTGTAAAATGTAAGTTGTCTATGGGTAAATGTGTGTCATAGTGAATGTGTGTGTATAAGTGTCATTGTGAATGTCTGTATAAGTGTAGTGTGATGTGTGTGGTGTGTGTGTGGTGTTGTGTGTTGTGTGTGTGTGTGTTGTGGTGTTAGTTAGATACGTCCTACATGCGTTCAAGTTAGGGACGAAATATGTGACGGTGGCACAGAGTGGGTAAAATTAGGTGGCCAAAATGGAGCCATTGTATATGGCAGGTCAGGCCTAATATCATGGTCAATACAGGTTAAGAATAAAGGGCTAAGCGCTAAGGAAGGTAATAATTATGTGGGTCAATTGCCATGATAGGCAAATTACCGTGGGTCATTGACCATGGTATCTGTCAGCTTTGAGCAGGGGAAGGAAAGGTTAGACTAAAATAGGGCTAGGAGCCTAATGAGATCAAATATTTAGCCGTGGGTAAAATTGCCATGGTCGAAATTAGGGGCGCTAATAGGGGGCATACGTACAAGGTTGCTAATGAACGTTTGGCGCACCTTCTTGAAGGGTTGCAAATTAGGGTTGCGAAAAATTACCGTGGGCCAAAAGGTCAAAAATAGGGTTCTCAATAATTAGGGTTCTCAAAATTTGGTTTAATTTTGGGTTCCTAAAAAAATTTGGACGTTCTCAATAAAATTTTGTGTTCGTCAAAAATTTGGGTTCTCAATAAAAAAATCCATGGAAGACCAAAGGGGTTGTCGAAAAAAGGTCAAGGCTCAAAAGGTGAGGCAAAGGTCAGAGGTCAGGTAAAAATTGAGCTCAAGAAAGGTCGGGTCGAAAGTCAAAAAAGGTCGCGGGTCATTTTGTCGGAATGGACCTGTTACTACTATATATTATTTATAAAATACTATATATATATTATTTAGTATATATATATTATATATATATATATATATATATATTATTATATATTTATATATTATATATTTTATTTATATATATATATATATAATATACTTATATTTATATAGTATAATATTTATATATTATATATATATATATATATATATATATATAGAGAGAAGGAGAGAGAGGAGGAGAGAGAGAGAGAGGAGAGAGAGAGAGAGGAGGAGAGAGAGAGAGAGGAGAAGAGGGAGATGAAGAGGTAGAGGAGAGAGAGAGAGAGTTTTGAAAGTGGCTTGTTTTTTATAGGAATAGGTAAGGAAGAGGCTGCCGAGGGCCGAGCCGGGCGAGCGGGAGCGCAGGTTTTGGGGTGAGCGGAAGCGGACGGATGGGAATTTTTGAGGGATGGATGCCGGAAGCCGGAGACGGAGAGGAGCAGGAGCGAGAAGAAATTTTTGATTATGGAGCCGGAGCTGGAGTCGGAGCCATGAAATGATTTGTTGGGAGTCAGATAAAATTAAACTAATTATTATTTTTATTACTACGGTATTAATATATATAGTATTATTTTATTATTAATATATATTTATTTAATTTATATAATATATAATATATATATATATATATAATATTATATAATATATATATATATTGTATATATATACTATATAACTTGTTAATATATATAATATATATAATATAATATATATATATATATATATATATATCTTTAATAATTGAGGAGTCCTTAATTCTTATTTCATATATTCAATTTCATATATATATATTATACTATATACTATATTATATATATATATATATAATATTTAGTATATATATTATATTATATATATATATATATATATTATTATTTTATATTATATAATTATAATACTTATATATATATATATCTTATATTGAGAGTCACTCAATTCTTATATTCATATTTTCAATTTTATATTATATTTATTATATATATGATATATATATATATATATTATATATAAGTTATATACTATATAATATTTCTTAATAGTATTCTATTATATATATTCTCATATATTATATTATTATATATATATATATTCTCTTTTTCCAGAATTTGATTTGGTATATTTATTTCAATAATAAAAAAAGGTCGGTACTTTTATAGATAATTTTAATTAATTAAGTTTAATATCTAGAAATATGTCA
>JABUQX010068121.1:15000-17500 GCA_015478945.1 Trachelipus rathkii | reverse complement strand
AAACTCACCATCAGAGACCGTCAACTCTCAAATTATGTTGGGAAGACGAGGGATAATCTTCAAAAGCCTCTTCACTATATTTCTTCAAGGCTAAATGAATTATCATTATTTTTATTCATAATTGTTAAAAAATAAGTGTATAGGTGTTTGACGTGAGTTCTTTTGGTATTGGATGGAAAAGAGGTGGAGTGCATGTTGGGAAGATGAAGACAATCTTCAAAACCCTCGTCATTATATTTCTTCAAGGCTCAATGAATAATAGTTATTTTTATTCATAAATGTTAAGAAATAAATATATAGGTGTATGACGTGAGTTTGTTTGGTATGTAATGGAAAAGAGGTGGAGTACATGTTGGGAAGATGAAGACAATCTTCAAAAGCCACTTCACTATATTTCTTCAAGGCTAAATGAATTATTATTATTTTTATTCATAATTGTTAAAAAAATAAATGTATAGTTGTATGACGTGAGTTCATTTCGTATCGGATGGAAAAGAGGTGGAGTGCTCACCAGCTATAACTGTAAGCGCTTAACGTCTAAAGAAGAGAGAAAGCTGGATAGACACTTTGCATAGTAAGACACGAAAGGGACGAATCATTATCATTAGCCGATTATTTACAATATATTATTCTACCCGGTTAGTGTCTCATATAATAAGTCGCTATGAATCTACCCCACACCCATATATATATATATATATATATATATATATATATATATATATAGTATATATATATATATATATATATATATATATATATATATATATATATATATTAAGCATATATATATATAAACATAAATATATATACAAATATAAATTTATATAAAATATATATGTATATATATATACATAAGTATATATATATATATATATATATGTTATTATATATATATATAGTATATAGTATATATATATGTTATATATATATATATATATATATATATTTATATATATGATATATATGAGTATTATTATTATTATTAGTCTGAATTGATCGATCTATATTGTAAATATATATCATGTTATGCTATTATATATATTTATATTATATATATATATATATATATATATATTGTTTTAAAAAATATAATATTTTTGGTTATTTTATTATATATATATATATATATTATATTATTATTATTATATATACCAACATATAATATAATTAACATATATATATATTATATTATTATTATATATATATTTATATTAATATATATATATATATATACATATACATATATCTATACATTCATAAATTAAATATAAATATATATCTATGTGTATTATTACATAATTTTATATCTATATTTATATATATTATTATATATATATATATATATATATTGGCGTTGACAAATTGTAAGAATTAACCGCTTAATTTGATGATTATTAAAGTATTGCATGTTTAACAAAGCGTGCAATTTATTTTCCATTTCTACTAAAAAAAAAAAATAAAAAAAATAAAATAAAAAAAAAGTAGAAAATTTGAGTTCAACAAGAAGTTAATTATACGATTTTAAAATTTTAAATATTTTTAACATGTTTGTTTTGAATGTGTGAGTATATATGTGTGGATATATATATATATATATATATATATGAGTAGTAAAGATATAGAAAGTATATATATATATATATATATATATATATATATATATATATATATATATATATATATATATATATATATATATAATTAAAATTAAAAATTATTTATTTTAGTTTTAATAATATTAATACCCTTAGGATTATTATTTTTATTATTAATTATTATTATTATTATTATTATTATTATTATTATTATTATTATTATTATTATTATTTTCATTATTATTATTTATTATTATTATTATTATTATTATTATTATTATTATTATTATTAATATTATTATTATTATTATTATTATTATTATTATTATTATTATTATTATTATTATTATTATTATTATTATTATTATTATTATTATTATTATTATTATTATTATTATTATTATTATTATTATTATTATTTCTCTTCTTCTTCTTCTCTTCTTCTTCTTCTTCTTCTTCTTCTTTCTTCTTCTTCTTCTTCTTCTTTCTTCTTCTTCTTCTTCTTCTTCTTCTTCTTCTTCTTCTTCTTCTTCTTCTTCTTCTTCTTCTTCTTCTTCTTCTTCTTCTTTCATTCTTCTTTTTCTTCTCTTCTTCTCTTCTTCTTCTTCTTCTTCTTCTTCTTCTTCTTCTTCTTATTATTATTATTATTATTATTATTATTATTATTATTATTATTATTATTATTATTATTATTATTATTATTATTATTATTATTATTATTATTATTATTATTATTATTATTATTATTATTATTATTATTATTATTATTATTATTATTATTATTATTATTATTATTATTATTATTATTATTATTATTATTCCCCCCAGATATTTCCAACTCCGTCCCAAATATAACTGGTGGTCGAACGCGTTACCATGTTGGAGATGAGGTTCATGTCAAC
>JABUQX010068121.1:0-10000 GCA_015478945.1 Trachelipus rathkii | reverse complement strand
ATAAAAGTTCCTCAAATACAGGGACCACCAAAACTTCGCAATATATATGTCTGTTCTAGTACACATTTATTAATAATTTTAAAAGTTTCTCAAGTACAGGAACCATCAAAACCTTGCAATATACATATCTGTTTTAGTATACAGAATTTAATCATTTTAAAAGTTCCTCAAGTTCAGGGATCACCAAAATCTTGCAATGTGCATATCTGTTTTAATACACAGATTTTAATCAGTTTAAAAGTTCATCAAGTACAGGGATCAACAAAACCTTGCAATATACATATCTGTTCTAGTACACAAATTTTAATCACTTTGAAAGCTCCTCAAGTACAGGGACCATCAAAACATTGCAATATAACATCTGTTTTAGCACAAAGATTTTAATCATTTTAAAAGTTTCTCAAGTACAAGGAACACCAAAACTTTGCAAAATGCATATCAGTTTTAGTACACATATTTTAATCATTTTAAAAGTTCCTCAAGTACAGGAACCATCAAAACCTTGGAATATACATATCTGTTTTAGTACACAGATTTTAATCATTTTAAACGTTCTTCAAGTAGGGGGACCACCAAAACCTAGCAAAATACCGTATTTATTTTACACAATTTCAGTTTTAAATTGGTACGGTACTTTAATACTTTTCTTCATTATTCTTCAAACACACAACTTACACCATTAAAAACTATTATTATTTTCATATACATATCTCTTTTAGTACACAGATTTTAATCAATTTAAAAGTTCCTCAAGTACAGTGACCACCAATACCTTGCAATATAATTATGCTTTAGTAGACTTAAAGGTTTCTCAAATACAGTGACCACCAAAACCTTGCAATATACATATCTGTTCTAGTCTTCAATCAAAATCAATATTAACATATACTCTTCTTTACTTATTTCTACCTGTTTACCACCACCTAATTTTCTATCTATTAAATGTGCCCCAGATTTATAGGCAGGGTTTCTATTATTAAGCTCTCGGTGGTGTATGTGTTAAGAACCATGGCGGATGTGAAAACTTGTGGTTTTAAATATTTAATTAGTTTCCCTCCGGAGATGTCTTTTTGTTTTAAGGTCTACCCAGATACAATCTTTTCTCTTAAATTTCCCTCATGCCCCTTAAGTATTTAATTCCCACAATTTAAAAAACAAATACTGATACGACCTAATGTAAAATTTATAATTTATATTTTTAGCCATTATCATTGGAAACTATATTTTAATATATCAATAAAAGGGAATTTAGATTTTTTATAAGTAACTATTTTAAATATATTAGAAGAAATATTCTTTTAATGTATATTTGATTATATGATGATAAACTCCTTTCAGGTTTATTGAAAAACTTATAGATTCTTTCCATATGATATTTAAAGTTAAAAGTAGTTTGCCTGAAAAACTACTTTTGTTTCCCCAATTGTTCAAATCCTAAACTATTTTCCTCTGTCTTAACACTCTAACAACTAACAGATTAAACCTTGGTTTAAGAATTTCCTAAAGTAGTTATATGGTTGAATGAACTTACGGAAGCGAAAACACTGGGGGTGTGAATAATGCTAAGATATTTGAATTTTTAAACATCGATTGAATGGGTTTAGAACCAAGAATGGAGGAGAGTATCACGGGCTCTCATGAAGGGCAGTATTTTGTCTGCCTGGAGGGACGGTATATGCCCTTAGTTGGTGAGGTCCGCTCTCAAAAACAAAACTATAAAAAACCAAGAATGGACTTGGTAAGGCCTTCTAGTGTCTTCTTAAATCGGTCGACGCAAACGTAAACGCGAAAGCAAAGTTTTTATTTCTTTTAATTTCTTTTAAGCTTTAATTTTAATTTTTGGCATATACGGAGGATTGTCTCCTGTCACCATGCGAGGAAAAATCTGAGATTTATTTGCATTTTTTTTATTAACAGGTGAAGTTATGGAAGAAAATCCTTCAAAAGTTAAATGACGATAAGATGATGTAATTTTTTTTTTTTTTTTGAAATGCGACCGAACCCATAATAACTATCCAATCCAAATTGAGTTAAAATGATACAAAATAGCCGTATACCGAGGATGGGAGTTGATATACCATAAGCTGCTAAAAATTCCGTTGAAAATCAAGACAAAGAAAGAAAAGAGAAAAAAATGCAGTAAGATCTCCACAAAAACAATGGATAGATGGGAGAGACCAGAAAAGGAATATTCACCATTTTATAAATATCTCCAGGGTCATCCATTTGTTATATAGCTTGTAAAATAATCAGTTTTACTCTATAATGAAAAAATACTAGAGCTCTATTCGAGAAATATATACATAAACTAACTCACTGGATTTTAATTTGAGAAAAAAAAATATTTTAAAAATATTTCGTGAAATATTCGATCCAAAGTGTCATGCTACGCATTAAGGAACAAACACACACACACACACACACACACCACACACACACACACACACACACACACACCACACACACACACACACACACACACACAGCGCACACACAACACACACACACACACCCACACACACACAAACAAACGTGAAATATTCGATCCCAAAGGTCATCTTACGCATTAAGGAACAAACACACACACACACCTACACACACACACACACACACGAAAACACTTACACACACAAACTCAGATTTTCTAAGATTAAATCCATACACTGATTCATAACTAGATAAAATTGGTACAATTTTAGTGAAATTGGCTAAAGCCACAAATATGCTATGACCGGCAGATTCATTTTTCCAATTTCATAATAATAAATGAAATATACCATATGTATATATATATATATATATATATATATATATATATATATAATATATATATTATATATATAAATATATATATATATATATATTATATATATATATATAATATATATATATATATATATATATATATATATATAATATATAATATATATAATATATAATATAATAATATTATATAATAGTATATATATATTTCATTAATGCTAAATTGAAATGAACTGAAAAGAAAAATAAATGAATAGCATATTAATTATACACATATTCAACGTAATATAAATTTATTATTTACTTATTCTTTGCAAACTAAAATTTATAATTAAAAAAGTAATTATATAGACATTAATATTATTTTCATTTTATTATTAAAAAAAGATTATTTTAATTTAGTAAAATGATTTGCATAATTATTTTTATCGATTTTTTAATTATTTAACCATTTTTTATTTATTTTTAATTCTATTTTTTAATATTCTTTCGTTATTATTATTTTAATTGTTATTATTATTATTGTTATTATTATTATTATTATTATTATTAGTAGTAGTAGGAGAGGGATATTGTTAGTGTCCTCTTTTACCCCACCTGACCTTGACTGACCTTGACCTCTTTTACCCCACCCAAAAATTTGGGCAAACCGCATTTTTTGAGCCCAAATTTTTTACCTGACTTGACCTTTTTTGACCTTTGACCTTTTTGGGCCTTAACCTTTTTTTGTCCTTTGACCTTTTTGGGCCTTTACCTTTTTTGAGAACCCGAATTTTTTGAGAACCCTAATTTTTTGAGAACCCTAATTTTTTGGCAACCCTAATTTTTTGGCAACCCTAATTTTTTGGCAACCCTAATTTTTTCGGCAACCCTAATTTTTGGCAACCCTTCGAAACGGTTGCGTCAGCAACCGTTGTACGTACCCCACCCTAATTTTTTTCGACCAACCCTTTGGTCTTCCATGGGTCATTTTTTGCCCACGGTAATTTTTGGCCACCCTTTAGGGGTTTAACCCTATTTTTGATGCCTTACCTTTTGATGTCTTTAACCTTTTCTCAAAGCTGACAGATATCTATGGGTCATTTTGTGCCCACGGTTTAATTTTTGACCACCCTTTAGGGCTTAGCCCTATCTTTTTGATCCTTTACTTTTTGGAATGTCTTTAACCTTTTCTCCAAAGCTTTGACAGATACCATGCGGTCATTTTTTGCCACTGGTTGAATTTTTTTGTTTCCTTCCTTTAGGGCTTAGCCCTTTTTTATGTCTTAACCGTGTTTGACCATGATATTTCGGGCTTGACCTTGCCATATACCATGGGGTCAATTTTGGCCCACCGCCAATTTTTTCCCCCCTCGTGACCCACCCGTCACATATTTCGTTCCTAACTTGAAAACTCATGTATGGATCAGTCCTAACTGAAACACCTACACACCCACACACACACACCACACACACACACACCATCACACACACACACACACACACACACACCACACACACACACACCCACACACACACTTAGCACTTATCACATACATTCACGTATGACACTTACACTCGCCCATAGATACTTGCATCTATACACTTTAACACTTAACACACGTTACAAAAAGCACACGGACCAAATCCTTTGGTCTATCCATGGGGTCAATTTTTGACCCCACCCTAATTTTGGCCATCCCTAATTTCGAAACCCTAATTTTTTCGACAACCCTAAATTTCCAGGTACAAATTTGGCATTGTAACTTTTGACCTTGTAGCTTTTTGATGCTTTTGATGTCCCTTATCACCGTAAAGAAGTATCCTTATGATGTTCTATTAGTGTTCTTTGATAGTACCAATGAGTGCCAGTGAGTGCCAGGTGAGTGCCAAGTGCGTGCCAATGAGTGCCAATGAGTGCAAGTGAGGCCAATGAGTTGCCAAGTGAGTGCCCACATAGGCCAAAGTGAGTGCCACGCAGTGCCAGAAACTGAGTGCCACTTTTTCAAGCCTTTCTAGCCTTCCCTGAGGCCTAGAATAGCCCTTATATGGGTATCTACCCCTAGGTTATATAAAGTATGAGGAATCGATTGGTGTATATTACAAGTTGCTAGGATGCTTCCTACTATGAGTTAGTCTTTTTCTTAACACTTATACCACGGACTGAATATATATTCTAAGAGTTTACCATTTGAGACAGTGACGCAAACGTTTCAAGGCCGCGTCTGCATGTGAGCCCAATCCCGTCGCGAAACCGCCGCGTCGCCCGCAGGCGCATAATTACCGCGTACCCGCCCGCCGCGCGCGCCGCAGGCGCAATATTATCCGCCCGCCGCGTGCGCCCCGTGCGTCCGCAGACGCATTATTACCGCGCGAACGAAAAATATGATATTCAATGTAAACTATTCAAGAATTTCTTTTCAAATATACTATGAGCAGTCATTTTTACTACAATTGTACGAAATTTATTAAAAACATTACTTTACAGACCTTAAAGCAGCTAAATCATAAAATCAATAGAGGTTACCTAACACCTTAAGGAATTAGTATGCTTTTGTTTACTGCTTTACTGCTTTTACTGCTTTACTGCTTTTACTGCTTTAACTCACTGCTTTTACTGCTTTAACTCGATAGTACGATACATACCTAAAGCAGTAAAATCAGTAAATCAATTAGAGGTGTTACCTAACACCTTAGGGATTAGTATGGTTTGTTACTGCTTTACTGCTTTAACTCATGTTTACTGCTTTAACTCTCTGCTTTACTGCTTTTAACTCTCTGCTTTACTACTTTAACTCTCATGTTTTACTGCTTTAAACCATATATTTATTAACATTAATACCCTTAAAGCAGTAAATCATTAAATCAAGAGGTGTTACCTAAGGGATTAGTATGCTTTTGTGTTTACGTGCTTTACTGCTTTAGAACTCTCGCTTTACGTTTTAACTCTCTGCTTGAACTGCTTTAACTCTCTGCTTTACTGCTTTAAACTCATATGCTTACTGGTTTAACTCACTGCTTTACTGTTTTAACTATATATTTATTAAACATTTATTTTCTTTATATTTTTTATTTTGTTTTATACTTTTTCTATTATTATTTTCTATTTTTATTTTTGTTTAATACTTTTTTATTTTAAATTGTAATGTAAGAATAAAAAACACACAGAGTTCTGTTATATTGAAACATTTTATGATTATAAATAAATATTGTCACGAAAGGATGTTTGATGTAAAATCAGTATGTGATATATGACGATTTTAAGGGAAGTTAAAATAGCGTTTTTTTCATTTTAAGCATTTATTACATAATTATAAACTATAAAATCATTGACATACAAATTTTAGCATCAAAATATATTTACAAGTTTATTTAAAACATACATTATTTAAAAAGCATATAATGAAATAAATAACAATAGACGCCACACAAATTAGAATATAAGGGTTGACAGGGCAAGACATAGTTTTTACACAGCGATACATTTGATTATATTTTAAAAAATATGACATTAATGATTATATCAATATAAAATTGTTTAAGTTCAAAGAGATCAATTATTGGTGAACAGGTCTTTTTGCTCTATAAACCGAAAATCCAATGTCCTGTTGAGGTAGTGACGAGCAATGTATTTTGAATATGAAAACAGGTATCCTTCTCCAACTTTACAGATTTTATTTCGTTAATAGCGAACACGCCTAAAAAGCGAGGTTCATTTTTAAACACCGATTTTATTTCCTCTTCATTCATTTAATAATTCAAAAGTACGGTTGCGTCTTATCTGCAATTTCAATGAGTTAGGATGCTCAGATAGACCACTTACAGTTGATGGGTGATTGTAGATTGATCCAAAAGAGAGACTTAGTCCTAAGGTTCCCTTTTTCAAATGTTTAAATGATAGGCGTGTTACAAGCTGAAAGGTCTGATCAGGTAAGATCATAGGCGTATTAAATTACTATTCTTTGCTATTCTCAAGATTTAAACCCTGCCCGAGTCCCGCTATCATTACATATACATATTGGCTATTAAGTCGGTTTAAAAAGGTCGAGTAACAGAGAGATAAGTCTCCCGTTGTATAACGATTCATAATCACGCCGTGACGGAAGTCCAATTCACATGTAAACTGATACCCCTAAGTCCGAAAGGTGTGAATTTATAGGGTGACTTTTTATAATTCCCGGAGTAGGCTTCATGTTCCACAATCCCTATTATTACTTTCTGTGGTAAAATTTCCAGTCACAATGTTAGGATCATTGATACTCGATAATCCTGAGTGAAAATTAAATATTCTTCGGTTTCAACTCTCTTAATTAGGGTACTTGATGTAAGTATTCAAAAGCGAAATTTTCAATTTCCAAATGGCTCTGTGGTGATAATTTCACTTTTTTCTAACATAGAGGATAAGCCTCCACAGTTTGAAAACAGGTTCTGGACATACAGCTGTAGCAGTAGGCTTACTTTTTATTTTAAGAGCCAAATTTAGGATTTGACCGCGATAAAATGATTCTAGAATCTACAGATGGTAGAATGAGGTCTGTTCTTGAGAGGAGATATCGCCATTTAATCGACGTAAAATTCATAAGTTTTATTTTATGACTTTAGCTGCTTTATCAATATGTGGTCATTCTTTTGAAACTAAAAAACCACAAAAAAATAGAAAAAATTGTTTAGCGTTTCGTCGAATAATTTTAACAAATGTTCTATATAGCTTCTATAAGGATAATTAGCAGCTGAGAAGCACCTAGTGAAGTTCCGTTAAGATAGACTTAACCGGGTGAAACATGTATACAGGAAATTTGATTTCTGTAATATACTATATGGTCATCACCCGAAGGCAGATCTGTACCATCAGGTTTTTTCCAATTTCGTTTTTACATAAAAACACATTAGAAGGATCTAGGTATTGATCAGAAGTGCCCTGGAATGATTGAACTCTAGAGGAACATCTGTATTGGTAATTGAATGCAAAGGATTAATACTGATAAAGTTGGAATCGCTTACGCTAATCTG
This sequence comes from Trachelipus rathkii, assembly GCA_015478945.1. Classification (NCBI taxonomy): domain Eukaryota; kingdom Metazoa; phylum Arthropoda; class Malacostraca; order Isopoda; family Trachelipodidae; genus Trachelipus; species Trachelipus rathkii. The sequence goes on along the minus strand of JABUQX010068121.1, from coordinate 2,248 downwards.
TGTAGGGTTCAGGAGAAGAGATCCAATTCACTCTTACAACAATCAGGACTAGAAGGATGAAGGAAATGGATCTTGTATGTGCGAGTTCTGGTCGTATAATGAACATTTTCATGAAAACATTACTTATATTCAGTAATACACACCTCGTATAAAAGTTATCAGTTAGTAATTAAATTAGCAAAACATCAATACATTTTTTTCTTTTGAGTTTCTTCCGCTTAGTCTTTTTCTTATGACAATCTTCTTGGTCCCTCGACCTTGACCTGACATTTACGTCTATTTTACGCTTAACATCATTCAACATATCTCATCTGAAACATCGGCGATACGTCTTTTTAATGCTACACGAGGATTATTTCTTGCAGCAATATCTTGAATAGTATGCAAGCCTGTTCTTAAGCTTTTTTTACCTAAATATTCCCCACCTCTTCCTGAGTAGAGGCCTTGCCCTTCTCCATAGCTTTGCAAAAAATCCACCAAGGCCATTCCCCCTCTGCATTTTTGTTTCCCTGAATACCCTTTCTTCGTCCATTATTACAAGAGTATCTTTTTATACTATCTATACACTGTGAGAGTATGTTAAGAATGAAAAAATATATCTGACTACATCTCTTATATATTCCATTATCCTGTAATTACTACATCTGCTTCTTTCTAATATGAACTTTGCATAACAGTGTGCCGTATTAGAAGGGAAGGATTTCTTCTACATCTTTTATATGCTACGCGTACAGAGTCAAAATTTGATGCTATTCAGAGGTAGATAGATGAACATTAGGAAATGTTAAAACTTTACTCTCTTTTGGGAAAATATACTACTCTTAATAAAGGAGCTTTAGTATTACCCACATATTGATGATCAATTATATTTGTATATACATAAGCCATACCTGGGTGATTGAGCATCTCGGATGGAGTGCATGTATAATGCAGTACTCGAGCTGCTTCATCTTTTTGTTCATGCCAAGTCATGGGATTATTCTCCACAGATAGTATAACCCTCTTCAACATAGTAGGGATATCATGAAGTATATCCAGCTCAGCATCACGTTTACGAATATGTTTACGTTGCCATGGTGAACGTCTCAGAAAAAACATGTCACGGTCTCGCAGGTTTACACTTACTTTTGAGCTTAAAGATATTATTACTTTATCTTCATAGGTACGCATTTCAGTTTTGTATACCAGATCCTTACACATAATACTCATATCAAAGAGGACGTTTAAATGACTGAAAATAGCAGGCACCGATTTAAAATGTGACCTCCGCAAAGTAAATTCTTCAAAGAAGTATTCTTTTGGACCAATCCTGGACCTAGGCAGATCACGAGTATCTTTCACTTGTAATATAGTTTCAACACATTCTACACTTCTGTACACCGACATCCAGAATAGTTGGTTGGGAAAATTTTCTATGTCTGTATTTAATATCATTTCACATAATCCTACTTCGTATACCTCTCTTTCAAGTTGTATAGGATTCATTAAAACAGTTGTAAAATCCGGAGATTATTATCAGGATGTAAATCCAAAGACGCTGAAGACGGAAGAGTAATAGAAATGATCTACACTCATCCATGGATTATAATGACAAACTGATTAAATATCTTAACTTCACTTGCTTTAATATATAAGTATTAAACTAGCAGATACCCCCTCCATTTCACAAGTACCTTGCTTATTTTTTCCTTTGCCTCTCTACTAATATTTTTTCTATTTTATATTCGTGAGTTACAGGGTTGAACCTTACTTTTTGTTATTTCTTGTTTATAAAATCCGCCTTTTATTTTTTCACCATCTAAATCCGCCAGGTAATATAACTTTAAAACTATCACGAGGGATTGGACGGATATTGTGCACTTTAAAAAACTTCTGTAGACCATCCGGATTCATATCCTTTTCTTAAACCTTTCTTCTGTTCGAGATACTCTTACATAAAATCGTTTACCTTTATTCCCGAATTATCTTTTATTTTGTTTTCTTTTCATACAGATGTGCTCGATGGCTCTAGTTTTTGACATTTCTAAAGTAGTTGCCTATAGTTCTATGGTACGATCTGTTATAAGAATAAGCTAGATCGTCCAGTATATCAAAATATTTTAAAAGTATTCATTTAGTTAAAATACATATGCATGCGTTCTTTAATAGTACGTTGTACATCTTCAACTATTAGCCGCTTTATTTACGAAAATCTATGAATAGCTTATAGCCAACTCCCAGAGCAGCTTCCTGAAACTCATCTCTCTCT